>JAPYZO010000367.1:0-43622 GCA_030522905.1 Torymus flavipes | reverse complement strand
GCATCCATTTTGTTTGCACAAAATACTAAATTTTCTCTCAGGATTGACTAGTAAGTTGCTCAAGTAGATTTTCCAAAATAGGTATTAACTCAATGAGCAAAAGTTCTTTGCTTGTTTATAATGTGGGAAGAGTCCGGAATACATATATTTTGATCATCAGTATATACGAAATAAATTAATTAGTAACTTACTTTGGACAGTACGAAGTAAATTAATTAGTAAATTACTTTTCATGATGTGCTAGTCAAAATATGTTAATCGGATATTTTCTGCACTACAAACAGGTATATAACATAAGAAATAGAATTTCAGATTGTGAAGTAAAAATAGTATATATTGTACTATTTATTGCGAGAAGCAAGTGTTTTTTTCTATCAAAAGTGAAGTTTGCGACAATTACACGAGTTGAAAAAACACCTCGCCAGCCTTGGCGAGAAATCAAACTTCTCACATAGTGTTTTTAAATAGTATATTACGCCATAGAGTTAGACGATTGGATGCAAAGTCGGCAAAGTAAATATGAAAAATCGAATGATTGTCACTTATAAATAAACGTATAGAATACACAATTCGTTTACAAAATAATTCTCGAACATTCCTTATTGTGAACAAGCTCGATTCCTGCTGGAATCATCTATTTTGCACACTCGGTGTACAACATACAATTTTATATCAGGATTATTTTCTAACAGTTCATGAATTAATAATTTAATCAATTTTCATTCAGACGTACACCTTTATACGTATAACTTCCAAACCATGAGAAACGAAAAAGTTCATCAATTCCGCAATTTAATCCATGTTTAATCCAATTCCAACCTAAACCAGGTTGCAATGAGCTCGTAACAATGAGAAACCCTCTCGAAAAGCGAACGACTTCGGAAAAGCACGATCGCATTCGCCGCTGCGCCCAGGAGAATGTGCGCCCGTTCGGAGGGCTGAGAGTCGTCCAAAAAGCTCCATCTGCCGCAACAACAACAACGGCGTCCGCGCGCCGTTAATGAACCGATCTCTCTTCATAAAGCGCTGGGAGCCGATAGTTTGAGGCCGTCTAAAGAGACCGCATGCTCGCGAGAAACACGACTGCAGGGCCCCCTCCAGGCTGACGAAGTGGGCTAGACGCCCACCGAGGGAAATAAATGACAATTTACACACTGCACCGCGAGCACGCAGACACTGCCCCCTCCGACTACTATATACATGTATATACACGCAGCTATGTTTCGATTCGGCGGGCGCCCGCAAAACCGCTCTGACGCGATCATGACCCAGCGCGCGTCCTCTAATGTCCTGCAGCTATATACGCGACCCGTTAATATTGCACGGATAAACTAACCGTGGCCAGGAAGGAGAATGCATTTGGATATTTTAGTACACATCGCTATGTCTCAGTTGGGCTGAATTTATCAAACATGCAGGATTTTTGCAAGTGCCCACGCCTCGGAGATATTTGTCGGCGTAATGCGTGTGTCTGTGGATTACGTAAGAACGATTTATTGTTGTAACATCGAGTTAATATTTCATGGTAAGGAAAGGACGTATAGCTTATTTATGATTGGGCTGAAGGGAGTTCTTTTAATCTAATTTTGACATCGTATTTAACTGCTCTAAAAATTATTTACTTAATTTTCCCAATTAGAAGTTCAAATTTTCACACCGTAACAAAGGAATATCGAATTTTCTGATTTATGACGTACACTTTCTTGATTAGATTTATTGCCTTCGACTATATGAATGTGACAAATGTTTCGCGGTTGCGTGACAACTAATGGGAGGTAAATCGCACGAGTTACTGCACAATAGTACATTTACTATGGCTTATAACAGCTGATGTTCAGAGGGAAAAGCATGCAGGATTCGAATTCGTTCTTATGTTAGCCGTCGTTGCTTCTTGTTGGGTTTTTAAATGAATAGAATTTGACGATATTCCTATTCAGATGATGCCATCTCTCACGAAAACTTTATATGATCCTAACTTAAAAGTTACCACTACATACATATAATCCCAACTAGTGCGCCAGTGCGATATGATTCCAAGTGGCGCGTCAGTACCATATAATTCTAAGCTATACGTGCGAGTGCGACATAATTCTAACGCAAGCGCCAATGCGATATGGTTCCGATTCATCGGTCAGTTCGACATAATGCTAGTTGAATGGCTAAAGAAATATCATTTTTACAACGCTTCTTCATTAAATGGTATTTACTGATATTTCAATTATGAAATTGGTTAAGACAGACGCAAATTAAAAATAAGTTTTAGATGACAAAAAAATATAAAAAACGGTAATATTAGAGTTTGGTGGTTCCGGGCTCTCTATGAGTCAAGTCGTTTGAGAATAAACTGTCAAGAAAGTATATTTATAGTTTGTCTTTCTTTAAGCGTCTGGTATATTTTATCATGTTAATTTTGTGTTTTACAAACTCTGCATTTGTAAAGTATTGCTTTGTGCTCCGATGGGCACGTAGCAATACATCTATATTATGCAAAAGATAAAAAAAACTAACCAAATATGAAGTTAAATGCATACATATAACACTATCTTATTATTGAATCCCTATATAACAATAGAATCCATCACACATAGTACGAGTGTCCAGCATATCATATCACTATTGATGGAACGAAACAGACAAACAATTTCTCCAATCAATATGAAATTCCAGCCTTCATCCGAAACCCAGTTAAGCATTCGACACCTACAACGAGCACCTATCCGGAACAGTCAACGATCCAGCCAACTTCGCAGAGTCTCAGCGCGAAGTGCGCAGTTCACTGCTCACCTATCGGTCTATATGCATACACACGGTCGCACCCGCTTGTCGCTTTATCGAACAGCCCGTAGTAGCGCAGGAGCAGCAGCAGCAGCAGCAGGGGGTTCTGCCGCGCGCCGGAAGTAGCTCGTTCAACGGCGTCGTGCGAGGCGCTTTTCCGTTTAGCGACGCCCGTGCGCGGTTTATCGATGATGATGGCAGGCACGACACAAGGCGGCGGCGGAACGTCGGAGAGGCCATTCATCATGTAGGTGTAGCGTGCGCGTCGATTCGAGCTTCCGATATCACACCCGTAGATGCACACACTATATATATATATAGGCACCACGCCGCTCCCGCGCGCGTGCCATTAAGTCATTATTTTCGAATTATCGCTGCGCGACTTATCCGCGATCGCACTGCATCGAAATTAAACGACTACATGGGGATGAGCGTTTACTTATGCTTCTTTATGTATTACACTGTCGCACGCGGAGGCAATTTTAAAGCGCGCAAAGTTTTTTTAAACGTAACGTAAACTGGGATCACTTTTGATGTATCTGGTGTTATTGAATGATAATAAATATACGCAAGGGTATCGCGAGGCGATAGCTGCGAGTCTTGCTGTGTAAAAGATGATTATTCTGAAAATTAATTTTCTTTTTATAATGCATCCGATTAATTACTTGTATTATTTGTATGATATCTAAATAATTGTAATTTTAAGTAATGCTTTAAATTACACTCACGGATGATACGAAGCGATTTAAAAGGTTTTCTATATAAAAAAATGCCACGTTTTCATTAAAAAATATGTAATTAATAATTCAAAACATTTTAATTTATTTCAGATTAGAGAATTTCGCTTTAGTTTCATGTTGGAATCCAATAATCGCAATTAAATACATAATCCATGTGTTGACTCGCTTGATCATCACGATTCTATGCTTTACATATATAATTTGAACTACTAATGTGTTTGGTCTGAATACTCTTTGGTCATATCTAAACAGCTCTTGTAAACAATTTCAGGATTCTACATTAAAATCAAAATTCAATACTCTGGTTATAGAATTAAAAACTTATTCAATAAGTATCAGATGTAGCAAAGTAATTCAGTTTGAAATATACATACAAATTGAATCATGTTATAAATTGAGTCTCAAGCGTAGCAAAAAATTTAACTAATTAAATTCGAGCAGCACTCAGATTATCCACTTTCGTTGACATTTCTGCCATAATTGGGCACACATATATGACAAGAGCGAATAAGATATTATGAATTTAATTTTACTATTGTTGTAAAATAAATCACTTTATATCGGATTTTAATAAAAAATATGAAAACCTTTTTACGATTATATACAGTGAAATTATTATGAAATCGATTATAAATTATTTATATAAACATAATGAATATTTTAATGGCCAATAAAAATTGCAGCTTGCAATACTATTACGAATATTCCAGGAACAATTTTCCCGTTAAGACCTTAATGAATGCAAAGAAGCAATCATCAAGTCGCCCGTTATCGGCAGCATCAACAACTCCGACATAAACTGCATTCCACCACATTCTGACACTACTCGCGATTCACGACGTAGCACCACGACGCGAGCAAATGCATATTACAGATGAGAGAGAGAGAGAGAGAGAGAGAGAGAGAGAGAGAGAGAGAGAGAGAGAGAGCCACACGGTGTGACATATAACGCGCGATTCGCGTCGATTCACACGAGCGGAAAATCAATTCTCGCGGAGGTCGCGCATATACGCGGGCGCGGGACCCCACCACCACTAACACTACCGAAATGGATCGAGCTTTGCAGTGTGCGGGTCCAAGCGCATGCGTATGCTGGATGCCGACTAAGCATAATAATTAATTAATAACGTGCGTACACCGAGCCTCCTATCTCTCTGTCTCTTTCACTCTCTCAGTCTCCCAAAGGTCGTGGCGTATCCCATGGAAGAGCGAGAGAGAGAGAGAGGGAAGAGGAAGAGTGGATGGGAGGCCGTAAACGAACGACACGACGAGGCGTTCGTTCCCTGTGATTATGCCTGAATATTGCACGAAATTCCGAGGCCGATTAAATTTCCCGCGCTTGAATTTGGCCCCGCTGGGGGCTGGCGCGTGTGCACAGCGCGCAAATGACGTTAGGCGGCGGAATATGGAGCGCGCGTCAAGTTTTTGACGATGCCGTAAAATGTTTATCTTAGCCGCTAATTGCGCCGTCGCGAATGCCACGTCTAAATTGCAATTCCTTTTGTGGTATTTTGCCGGCCCTTGATGGCACAGCGTCGAGGGTACATATATACTGTGTCGCGAGCGCTCTTCTTTGCCGCGTAAATGGTCGTGTGGATTTTGTCTCATGGTATACTTGGGAAATTAGGTGTAACCGTCACTTCTATCGGTGTTTTATTTCGTTGTTTACTTGAAAATACTGTCAAAATATGCAATATTGATGGTTTGCTATTTCACTGACCGACTTATTGCTACTGCAGTATAACATTTATTATTGAATCAATTATTTATTGATGCACTATTATTTTGAAAACAGTTATTTTCCGCGAAAATAGCTAGATCATTTATTATGTGAAAATGTCTCATAAAACATTCTAGAAAAATTTCGAACGATAAGAGATAACAACTGTTGTAAAATAAGACGTTGTTATCGGCTATTTTGGCTTTCACGTGTAATATAATGTTGTTCCAAAGTATAGATTTATTCAATATCATCTTCGACATTTTGTGCTATTGTGAAATATCAACTTCGCGAATTTCGCCGGGAACATAGTATACATAAAATATAGGTTCTTTTGTTACCTACATATTCACTGTGGCATGTAAACTTACGAGAAACTTTTTACGCGCGCGTGTACACGACGCCATGTGGCCAAGCAGTCCTCGGGATCTTTTTCGCCGAGAGTCGAGAGCGCGTGCCTTGCTGGAAAACTTACTTTTGTACGCACGTACGGAGCCTGCCAAACTCGAGTTTGATGCCGAACTGCTGATATACGATTAAAGATATGTATTATGTATGAACATTTCCGTTTATACGTTTTCAAGTGAATTCTTTCGATATTACGAGATCGAAATTTTCGTACGACCGACTGTGTTGTATACGAAGCGTGTATATCTCGATTTTCTGGAAAGTCAGCGGAAACTTCTTTTTCAACTTCTTGAGCCAATTTAAAAGTAACCTGAAGCGTCTTGTATGTCACAAGTATACCTGTAAGGACGTCTTATTTGAGATTTTCTATCGATGTAAGATGATTATCAAAGTTCAGTTACTGATTCGTATTAATATCTACATACAGATTATTATTCTGATATTGTCATATATTTTATCGACACCCCGTCCGAAGAAAAGCACAACTCAGGCCTATACGAAAACTAGCACAACTCGATGTGTTTAGACGAAAAAAAGCACAGTTTGAATCGCCTTACGAAAAAAGACACGACTCGCGAAGCTGGGGCAAAAAAAAAGCACAACTCGCTGCGCTTAGGCGAAGAAAGAAAAAACTCGCGGTGTCAGGACGAAAAAAAAACACAAGCCGATCGCTCTTTTATTAAATTTATAAAATCGCTCATTTAGGTGCTGTAATGAATAAAATAAAATTATACAAGCCAGAATTATCTTCGAGAAAGCAATCTGCTAATTCAGTTAGCAGCAGTTTTTATTTTTGCTATTCGTAAGGTATACTATTTATAAGAATGTCAGAAATAGTGCTAGTCTTTTTCGTCCGAGCAACAGCGAGTCTTGCTTTTTTCGTCCTGGTGTATCAAGTTGTGCTTTTTTTCGTCCGAGATTTTCAACTGTGTTAGTCTTCATCGAAGGTTTTGAACGGTGCTTTTCTTCTTACGAGACGACGATATACTCTCTAACGTTGAATTAGTGAAAAAAGAGTAGAAAGCATAGATTTTTTTGGTAAATAAAAATAAGCAACAATAGAATGAGTAAATAACGTTTTCAAAAGATACTTTAATAACCTTCGTAACGACGTTTCTCAAAGCTCTTCGCGTCCGCCTATAAGCGACCACCTTCTCTTCCTTCTTTCACACATAGACGCACACATGCCCACACACGTATATAATACGGTCTCCGGAAAAGCCCTCGCGACGTTTCGCACGCTTCTTCGGCCGAGTGCAGCGTGCGCTTGCGCTGAAGCGAGATGAATCGTTCATTTGGCAAACGACGCACGTGCGCGTCGTATTCGTTCAAGTTATTGGACGTTTCGCGGAAAGCACAGGATCTAACGACTCGGAATATCCCCGCGTATAAGACGCCCTGGCAAATTAGGCTAGCGGTGCTTTTATATCCCGCCGAGCGCGCGCGTATCTTTCTATACATACAGATATATAGGAAACGCCGTGGGCATAGAGGAGTGTGCTGGCGCGAGTTCGAGATAAGCCGCCGCCACCGCCGCACGATGAGAAAAGGAAAGTGGTATTGCCATTCGGGAAACAGTCTCTTCCTCCCCCAACCCTCATTCTCTATCTCTCTTTCCCGCGCGCTCCGTTTCATATTTGTTGAAACGAAACCAATTATCGAAGAACGTCCGGTTCGAAGTCGGATTTCTTCCTTCGTAAATTCTATATAGAGAAGATACAGTTAGGAGAGAGAGAGAGAGAGAGGCTTTCGAGAACTACCAGCACCCGCCTCACGCCCTCTGCAGTTTCGCTCGCTGCTCCTTTCACCCGCTCTCTCTCTCTCTCCTCTCTCCCGCTCTCTCTCTCTCTCTCTCTCTCTCTCTCTCTCTCTCTCTCTCTCTCTCTCTCTCTTTCTTTCTTGCACGCCGTACTGCCAAAAAGCTGATTCGCCCAGCAGATCGCAAATTCAATTATAATGAACTCGAATGTTCGGCGGGCACGCGGTTCGTGCTTGCAAGAAATATATACCGATATATATATATAGAGAGAGAGAGAGAGAGAGAGAGAGAGACCGCTGCAAGTCACTATCCTTGCGGCGCTTTTTCCTCCTGCGCGCGGGCGCGCGACGCTATTTTCGCTCGTAAATTGAGTGGAGAGCGCGAGAGGCTGCGGCGAAAAAGAGCGAGCGCGGATCAGTGACAGAAGGCGCAAGAACTATCGGCCGTCTTCTTGCGCCGCTGCAAAAGCAGGAGGAGAGAGCGCGGCAGCAGCAGCGATGCGGTTGCAAAAAATTTACCCGCAGTAATACCTCGCTCGCCGCGATCGGTTACCCGATCGCCTATATATATATATATATATACGCTGGCTCGTAAAGGGGCGAGAGGACTTTGGCTTCCTTTACTGCGATCAGGTCTCAGGGAGGTACCCCCCTGCTGGACGGGATGCTTAATGGATTTCTTCGAAGTACTTGCCCGATTTGCCTGCGTACGCGACCGCGGCTTTTTCTCGGCGTAAACATGAAGAATAAGACGATTTGCGGACAGAATGTAGATGACGGGTAATTTAACGCTCGCCTGGGATCGGCAGCCCTTTTTGCGGCCATTACGCGAAAATCTGTGCAACATGATTCAGAAGGCGAGTATTGACGAGGAGTTGAGGAGAATAATTTTCATTTGAATTATTATACAAATTTAATATTTGTAATGTATTATTACGCTTTCGAATAATTGGGAATAATATATAGAGATCCGAGCATTATGTGAATGATTTAAATACAATATAAATTTTTTTCATTTTTCATATGCTAGTTTTGAACCAAGATTGACTGTAATAATGATTATGTTGATAATTCTAGGTGAATTTCAGTATTAATATGTACAGGTAATTAATTCTATTTAAATTTTCAGTTAACATGTACTGTAATAAATTATTTACATTCGGAATGTAATTATTTGAATTCGTGTAATTATAATGAAAATGTAATATTTTTGAAAAGTGTACATTGGAATAAATTGATCAAAATATCATAATAAATAAGCATTGATTATTAGTATTAGTATTAGTATTTCATTTATTGTAAATATATAAAACAGAGTTGTTTAAAATTACATAATAGTCAATACCTAATTTCAGTCTTTTAAATTAATATTTATTGCGAAATATCACAGTCTACACTTACAGCTACATAATACATTGTGGTAATATAAAATTAAAATCGCGATATCACAGATGGAAAGTAGAATAAAATAATTTAAAATCACTAGAAATTAGATCGACTAGAATACTGTATGACTAAAACTATAATTACATTATCTATCACTGAAGTTATCAGATCGTTATTAAAGCTAAGATCTCGCATTCACTCTCACCACTCGCGCTTATATAAATACATTCATACATATAAAACAGCATACATAATTGAACGGTACATAAAAGTATTTACATGTACAGCATTTCGCGGGTGATTAGTCAAGGTCAAGGAGATGCCTTCACAAAGCAGTTTTAAACCTGCTGAGAGATGCAAAATTTCTTATCGCAGCAGACAGGGAATTCCATATGCGTGCACCTTGTACTCGATAAGATCCATCACCAGTTTTGGTGCAGGGGCATTGTTAACTGATCATTAAATTTTACGAATGTTACCTGACTTTATAATTTTATGTTAAAGAATAATATTATAAATATAATAGCATTATAAATATAATAGTAATAATATTTTTTACAACTATCACCACGTTTCCTCAAGAAGCAAGCCAAATTAAATTGATCTAATAAAACGATATCATTAAAATTAAAAATTTTCATTTCAACCAAATATTTCATTAAGTCTAGCAAATATTTTTTGGTATATATGCATTTCTCACTTTTTTCTGTGCCTCATATTCCACCTTGACTAGTTTCCGCGATTCAAACCTCCTTTTTCGATCACCCGGCTTTTTTCCCCATTTCCCCAGTAGCTACAAATTGGAGGCTGACATACTCGCGCGCGATGCCCGTAGTTAAAAGCTCTCCGGTTTGTGCCATGAATCCTCCTCCCCTTGCCGATGCACCAAATATTCCACGTGAGTGCACGCTGGTATTTCACACGTTTTGATGGAAAAATGACGCTCGAGATATCTCGGCCTCGTCTCTATCTCGCGGTTAGACAGTATAGTACCAGAATAACCATTTCGTTGAATTCGTAAAATTCAAAGTGCCCCTCTACATCAATCACGCACGTATTACAATAACAAAAAACTAAATAATTTGTAGATTTTTACTTTTTCCTTTTAATTATATCCTATATAACACTTTTTTGTTGCACCGACCTACTGCTGTTGGTTAATCCTTTTATATTTTAAAAAAGCGAGGTTCGTAGAATATTTGATAAGAGTTCGTCGAGGCTAAATATTTTTGCGGCTAGCCTATTTCATTATGCAGTGGTTTGAAGAATAATTAATCAATTTTTCAGGATGCTCTATATGTAGAACGGCTACCTCTCTACTATCAGCGAGCCTAACATTCATTTTTAAATAGTTTGACAACTTTTTCTCTGATGCTGGAAAAAAGGTTAAGTAAAAACGAAGATCTCTATTTCATCGGTTTGGTCACATAAAATACACTTATTGATTATTTTAAAGACTCTCGAAATTATCATCCCTTGTTTATTGGAGTAATTTTGTATTAGTCGGTTCAACTTATACGTTATAAGTTATCTAATACGGTTATTTTCACATTTCACTTCCTGTAAAACTAATGTTATTTCTAGAGCGATCTAAATTTATTTCAAAAGAAAAAAAAAATTGTTTGGATTTGAGGAAACAATTGAGGCAATGCATTATACCACACCAAAACGAATTTTCAGAATTTATTTTTCGGAGAACTTTCTGAATTTTTGCTTAATAAAGATACAACGTTGTTTAATAACTTTTCATAAATTTTTCGTAAATGTGTTAAAGAAAAAGAAAACAGAAATGGACTCTTCCACCAAATAGCAACGGGTATAAACAATACACTAGAATACATACCACCCGGATGCCTAAACATCAAAACTCGCAGATCCCAAACAATCCAAATGCACATACTAAATCTGCAAGGTCTGCATGCGCACAAAGTGGCATAATTTGCTCTCTTATCGCAATCTTGCGGCTTCCGAGTCTTGTACATGAATTATGTATACTTAAACGTGCACGCGCACATGCTAGACGAAACAGCTAGACGAAGAGCTATAGAGAGATAGAGAGGAGAGGGAGAGAGAGTGAAAGAGAGAGAGTGAAAGAGAGAAGCGTAAAGAAACATGCTCGTATCCTTTCTTTCACGCGTAGTAAGGAACGTTGGCGGCTCCACTTCCGAATGAAGTGGTGGCGTTCTTTAATTAGGCAAATCTTCAGTGCCTTTCAGTTGCGTAAAATCGGCGTATGAAACAAAAAGCCACAACGGCTCAGTGCGTTAGCGGAGGAGGCCGAGCTTGTGCTCACATGACATCGTTGGCATGTCGACAAATTAATTAGATATGTACGCACTGTTGGGGAGGAAGGAAGGAGCCAGAGAGAAGTGGCTCGGCCACGTAGAGAGCTTAATTTTAGTTGGCAGAATGTATGCGCGTGAGCCTCGGGACAAAACATTCGCTAGGAGCAGCCAGCGTTTCTCTCGCGGTTTGTTTTTTTTTCATCTCAGTTTTTTCCCTGTCTGCCTCTTTTACACCTAATTAGCGAGTTATTTGTTTAGCCAAACAGTCTCGCGAAAAATGATGTAGATAATGATGCAAACGCATGCATACGCGTATAACGTTGAGTTAAGGATATAAGAAAGCTTTTTGAATGGATTATTGCAATTTCTGTGATTTCTGTAATTACTTATTGCCGCTTATTGCTGTGTTAGTATCGACACTGTAAAACTTTAAAGAAAGTATTGAGTTTCTTTAATTTCTAGGTTTAGGTGTTCCATTTAACCTCATTCTGAATTTCATTTCGGTCTGGAAGATAGTGTACAAGCACTAAGTAGCACACGTTGTTCTCTGACTGCAGTTTTAATAAGTGGTCTAATAGTCTTAATACTATGAAATGATATCTCAGACTAATATTTTACTAAATATATTGAAATTGGGTGTTGTATTTTTTAAATTTTACAAAATAACCTTCGAAATCTACTACTTACATTTAAAAATTTTTTCTCAGAACCATCTTATGATTACTGAGCTAATAAATTAATACCAAAATTAGTATTTTATACTTTTATAGTATAAATTTAATTTAATTAAAAATAGAAACTGTCACACGTCAAGAAGGTTTCCATCAACGTTCAGACAACTTGAAAGACGAGAGGCGGACCATCAAGCACTAAGCATGCATCGCGACGTTAGCCCCGTGGTAAGAACACGAGTCTGCGAATTTCGGATTCATGTGTTTGCGTCCCGCTCGTTACCCATTTTTTTATACTTTATTATTTGAATTCACACCATCCGTAACACAAATATTAACTTTACATTTTTTAATATCAATAGATGTGATTAGAATCATACACATCTATTGATACAAATTAATTAAATTATTTTAGGTAATTCTATCAAACAAAAGTTTTTGTAAGCGTAAGTCGGGTTAATTCGGCCACTTCGCTAATTCGGTCATTTTTCTAGTTCGCTATCTTCACTTATCCAAAAGCTTAAATAACCGATGTCGCCAGCTTCCAAATATCAAAAATATATGTTTTTTACAGTTATTAATTGTTTAAAAATACTGACTACATTGTTATGCAAGTTTCTATTATCAAATTTTAACGAGTCGGGCATCTTATAAAGTAAAAAAAGCAAGTATTTCGTTTATAGTCGAAATATAAGCTTTTAGCTTATATTATTAGCTTATAATATATAAAACCTAATTGAAAGTGATACGCGCAAAAAGGTGAGGCCTTTTCCTTGAAATTAGTATGGAAATAATATTAAAAATTATTTTTTTTTTTATTTTGTAGAAACAAAATACTTTTGCGTCTGTAAATCACCTAATTCGGCCAATCTGTAAAGAAAATGTGATCTAATAAATATGAGAAGATGTGAAATTCGTATTACTTTCGGGTAGTTATGTGTATTTTTATGTGTATTTTTTCTGAGAAGAAACTTTAAAAATATGATTAGCAATAATCAATTTCATATTTAAAAACATAAATTTAATTATAACTTTTACAGTTTATGACTTAATTTATTCTATTTTTGTCAATATTGGCCGAATTAGATGGAATGTCACGTAATTTACCCAAAACGCAAATTTTTACACTTTTACATCCCACAAATCCCATATCACATTTGAGGCGTTCCCAATGTTTTTCTTGGTAGTATATTTAGTATACTTTAAAGTCTTTTTTACAATTTTGTTCCAACGCATTTACAGAAGGAGAAAGAAAATATTGCGCTTAAGGTAGACGAATTATCCCAAGTTTCCTTATTTTGACAAGGGGTGACTTGCATAACGGCAATATTACACTTCAACTTGAAGAAGTTAATATGTAACGAGTAAGAAAGTTTGCAATTTCGAAAATGTTATCGCGCTATATAGTGCCAGAAATAATGAAGACATTTTCCACTACTCAAAACGATTCAATTTAACACTGATTTCATTAAGGCCCCGAAGCTACTAATTATGAAACTCTCTCTCGCCCTTTGTCTATTATCTCTCATTTTCGCCTGTCGGTTTTCTTGGAAGAAGAAAAACATAATCACAAGGTGAGAGAATAGCGCTAAAAACGAGTTTTTCTCCAGTTCGTTGCGCTCTGGAGTAGCGCGATCCAACTGCGGCGGGCCCATTAAGAGAGAGCTTAATCACTTTAGACATGCAACTATATCATGCGCGGATGAGAAAAAAGAGAGACGTGAACTTCTGGCGACGATCGCTAAAATGACATTAACTTAATCCAATTTCGGCCGTTGCGGCGTACCGATGAGGCCGATGTCCGCGCTCGTGACAGCAATACCGAGAAAATAAGCACGCGCGCGCAAAGGCGGTGGAGAATGGGGTACGAAAAAGAGAATGGAGTACGAAAAAAAAACCGAGAGGAGGAAACGTAGAAAGGGCGGAAATATTCGGCTGGGCGAACTTCCGCCGAGTTGTGAAACGTTTCTAGAGGCCGTTGCGCTGCAGTATAAATGGAGAGCGAAAGCGGGCGAAGTGTCTGCAGGAGTGAGTTGTTTTACTGCCAGGACATTTGAATTTCATGCACGGCTTTCGAGAAATGACGTAAATTGCTTGTAAATTGTAAGAAAGTTCGGTGGACAGCAAAAACGAACGTCCTCCAGTTATTTTTAATACAGTCGGCCGTAGAACCGGCGATGTAGAGAAGAGACGACATGTTTTTGTGATTCAAATTATTCAGTGGATCTTTCGACTTTGGGCTGACTGAAATTTTCGGCTGGCGCAGTGACGAAAATATCGCGTTCATGTAAGAGAAGCTTTGTAACGGTGAGCATTTTCCGATATTCGAAAACGTTGTTTATAACTTTTACAAAACGCATATTCATGCCTAGGTATACATGCCCCACACATGTATAGGTATTTTTACGATAGCATAGCACACGAAATGCTTTTGTATAAAATCCATGGCAATATAAATATCGAAATAGAATTCAAAGCATGGCTTTACATATTTTTTGTATACTTATTTATCAAAATATATGACTAATACCATTTTTTTTTCATTTATTTATTTTGTGTCGCATCCCCCTTATTGGGTATAATACATAATTCACATTTATTTCTTTCTTCTTTACTTAGTAAATGTTGGTGAGTAATTTTTGAATGGCCTATCCGTAGTCTTGTTATTAAGACTTGGTATTTTCTTGTAAACCTTAGTGCTGGGTTGGGGTCTTGAGCGTTCTTTTTAATTTGGTGTCTTTTACTAGTGTTGGCGTTAGTATTCCATTTTTTCTCCTAATCGTTTTTGATATTGTTTCTTATCAATTTTTGGAATTCATGTTTTGTGGTCTTATATTGTTTGTTGTGATAGATTGCTTGCTGCTATGGCTAGTTCTATAGTGGGTTTCATACTTTCTGAATCATAATGGGAGTAGCATAATTCGATTTTTCCTTTATACTGTTTAGTGAATAACACCTTAATATCGAAAAATGGTTACTTTTTTCACGGGTGGCAAAAAACAGCCCTTATGGGCTGTTATTGACATTAAATGACATTGATAAATTTGATTAAGGGCTAATATATGGAATCAATTAAATTAAAGCATATATATAGCTATTCTAGCAAGATACGCTATGATGTTAAATATAGAACCAGATAGGGAATACGGTCTAAACTGTGATTGGAATATCCGTTATACTTCATAATACCTGATTAAATTCCTCACCATCGCTCATAAAAAAATTAATCATCATGTAATTAATTTATTAGTAAATTTCTGCAAAGGCAAATTCACTGAATAAACTTTCGTAATTGCATTATACGAGAACTTAACCCATTATTGTGACTTTTGGTCTCTTATAAATTGAGTTAAAGATCTTCTCTAACTCTGACGAAAATCTCTTAAACCATTAAAGACGAGTCTGGAGTCTTTTAATACTTTCCTTCTTTCCCTATCTCGCTTATCAGATGGATTTTATTTACAAGTTTGTAAAAGTTTTAACAATTAATATGTTTAGACCGAGATGATTACTGTTGTTCGACTTGAACAAGATTGATGCTTATAATTTACCTTTGGAATGAATTTTTTCCATTTTTCAAATTCAATGTCATGTGTTTTTATTTATGATTAATAATTTTTTTAGTAGAATAATTAGGGTTATTTGGCAAATACAATTGTATTTATAAAAAGATTATTCTCAAAGAATAATAACATTTATATAACATGATAGATAACACTTTTAGTTATTTTTAGTCTTTACGTTTACTTTTGTACAATGCATTCATACAATTGTATAATGTAAATTCTAGATAATCTTAATTCAATTCATTTTTATCGTTTATTTTTTATGGCTTCGTGTAATATGATATTGAAATTTTTCAGCAGATAGCAGATTGTCACGATTATTGCTGAACTTTTTTGGAAGGACGATTACGTGTAAAACGGTACAATATCTGTCGAATCGTTTATGTACATACTGATGACAATCTAAAAGCTACTCTTTGCATATGTCACTCAACGTTATATTTGAAAATGTGAGAGACAAATCCCGAATTGCATGTTGCTGATTCTGCATACTAGTGGTTGTCATTTATTTGTTCGATATCATTTTCTACGTGTGTATAAATAAAAATAATAAAAAATACTTTAATAACTAAATAATTTGAACCATTGTACTTTTGAATTATAAAATATTGTTTAACAGTGATATCTTCACTTTTTTTAAGAATAAACTTTAGGATGACGAACAAAATTTTTTAGATAGAACTAATTAAAAATAACAAGATATTCTTGAAATACTTGATATCTTAAAACTAATAACATTAGTTTTTTTACTTGAAATAAATCTGCCTAAATCCGTAACCTTGTATGAACCTGAACAAAGATCTTTCTTCTCACGTACTAGCAATAATTTTTATTTATTCAACTAATAGTCAAATCAATAATGAAACAATAAATAAAATTTGCCTCTGAATACTTGTTACAAAAGCCATGGCCATGAACCATTAAAAAGGAAGCAAGCGCTATTATGCATATATTGGATTCATGACAGTGCACACAAAATTGCTTTTATCGTCTAAATTGTAAAACCCACGAGTGTTAATTATTTTAAAATATTCTTTCGATATCGCGTGCAGTAGTAGTCCATCTCGGTGTATACATCGATGACGAGCAGTTCAAAAATGCGAGAAACTATCTCTCGTGTGCTCGGTAACTATTCAAATATAAATATTTGGTATCGGCAAACGGGGTCCACTTAATTCGTTTATTCGAGACTAACAGATCGCGATATCGACGGCGACGATGAATATTTATCTGCAAATAAATATGAAGTTCTCCGTACTGGATGTACAACGTTCGCTTGCATGTACTCTCTACCATATGACACGCACCTAATACGATTAGCATACGATTCCTCTTCGTGAAAATACGTCCAATTCATATACAAAGAAATTTGTTTACCTTTTTTATATTCGAAAAGGTTTTATGTCTAAATATGTAAAATAAATAACTTGTATTGTTTCTGAAAAGTGTATACACTCTCGATATTGAAAAAATTTTTTTGAAAATAAAGTTAAAAAAAAATAAAAAAAAAAAAAAAAAAAAAAAACAAGAATTCAGATTTTCAATCATGCACATATTAACTCGCCTGAAATTACTTCAATCTATTTGAAAAATGAACGAACCGCTAGTCGAGAATTAATAAAATCCCAACAATCGCAAGCTTGCTGCGATTACGAAACTACTCCGAAAGTCAAATTGAAGGATCTCGACGGCCTGGCACTAGGAAATTTTCCGTTTTTCCCTTTTTGTCCCCTTAAACGAGTCGTTGCCTCGGTACTCGAACGTCTATCCGCGATCGCTGTACCTGTCGTTGTCTCCGCGAGACTCTTTCTTTCTTCCTTCTTTTTTCTCTCCTCAGAGTCCTGGAAAGAGTCCAAGTCTATTTAATTTTTGTCTTTCCCTCCTTCTCGTCCTTACTTTATTTTTCTGTCTTTCGAGGACGGGGCCTTCATTTCGTCTGAGGGCGAGCGCACGCGGGTGGCGTGTTTAAATTCAGATTACGCTAATTCAACGGGCACATCTACCGCCTTGCCTTTTTCTCTGACTTTTCGCCGCGTCATGATTGCAACTTGTCGAAATACGTGATTCTGCGTCGAAAATTCATTGTTTTCTTCAGAGCGGTCAATTAGCGTAATTGAAAATCCATCATCTAAGAGTTAATAATATAATAATATAGCATAGGCCTACCAGAATAAAAAAAGTGGTTCTGTTTTTTTGACTATAACCACCATGATCCTAGATAGTTTGGCGCCTCAAACATCAACCTGGTGTCAGAATTGCTCCATCCTGTCAGAATTTTGAGATATTTGAGGAATAAGATTTTTAAGATATCTTGAAAAATAGAGTGAAATTATTTTTGTAATTACTAGACTACAAAATAATGTAGCACTGCTTCCCCTTCAAGATCCAACTTGGATCATTCTTCTTCTACACATTTGGAATAAATATCGTAGAATAAATATCGTAGAAGAATAATCAAAATTGCATCTTGAAGGGAACAAGCAGTGCAATATTATTTTGTAGACTACAAATAATTAGAAAAAAATTTCCTTTTTGTTTTTTAAGATTGATGTTTGAGAGGACAAAATACATAGGTCCATGGTGGTCCAGTCAAAAGAAGGTACGACTTTTTTATTTTTGTCTGTCTGTCAATGAAACTCATATCAAGAAAAAGAATTAGTCTGACAAAATCTATCTGTATCTACTTATGTGTGTTTAGCAATGTATTATAATTGAGGATCTATTCGGAATAAGAGCATTTCATTTATGGAAAACTCATAAGAGAATCACCCAATTCAAATGCTCCTCAATTATTTTTCTTTAATAATTTGATTTTACAAAATAAATGAATAATATCCTATAGTAACGTTCATGTTTCAAATAACTTTTAATAGTTTAAGATAGAATTTAGATATATAATTATTCATATTTTCTAGTTCCAAAAATGTTTGTTATATATTTATCTATGAGTAGAAAAAAATAGTATTGATTTAATAAACCGAGTAATGTTTCCATTTCTTGCGCATATTATCTAACGTATTATGGGTTCACGAAGCCGCAGTTAGCTAAATAAGTTCTTATAGTTGCCTACAACTTAATAAACACTCTGTCAAGATTCAAATTTCGTCGTCAAATTTTGTCAACATACCTCAGGTAAAGGTACGCAGAAGTTTACACAGCTCCGGTTATATAGGGCATATACTAAACATTAAATAACATTAATAAGCAGTAAATAATATCTTCTTCTTTTTTCTATTTATTAAATATTAATTATGCAGGAAAAGTTAACAAGGATCACAAAACGCTGTAATTCTTAAGGTCCTATAAGTTTATACAAAACTGTTAATTATTTGTTCCTATAAAAACTGATAAAAGTAGAAATATAAAAGTAAAAGTATGCATCCATCCATGGCAATAAAATGTTAAGAAGTGGTATTAAAAAAGTAAATTATCTATGTGCATAATAATGTACAATATATACGCAAGTATGATGTAAGCCAGCAACACTGACATAATACGACCCTTCCATAAAACTTAGTATCCGCTTAGGGCAATGCAAGCTTATAGACCCTCCTGCCAGTAGCCCTAAAATCGAAATTCCCCGCGCGGGGCTGGCCCAACTTGCGCACTTCCATAACTATACAATCACCCTAACGACGCTTCCTTCTCCTTCGCGTTTTCGTCGAGAGTGCGCTGGCTCGTCTCGCGCGCTGGCGCAAAACGATCTGCCGCGATTTCTCGTCGGGCTGTACGCGACTGCGTCCAGGCAGGCGCGCGCGGGCATGGCGTATCAACTCTATTAAGGGCGTATAATAGCGGATTGAGTTTGCCCGAATATCTCTCGGAGCCCTGCAACCGCTACCCCCTTGCCGTCCGGCTGAATTACCCTCGGGGCGATTTCCTTGCCCGGCAGCAATAATTTCCGCCCGGATAATCCGTGTGTAATCGACACCGTTATATATACATATATCTATATATCTATATATTCGCTGGGCGGTTTTGGCCAGCTATATACATATATATACATCAGGATGTATAAGCGTATAAGGCGCGCGCGCGCGCTCGTGTAGATTACCCGGCGATGTTTAAGAGACGACCAGGGCGAGGGCTAAGCAAATTCAATTAGCCGAACAATGTCGAACTATAACCTGTTGAGCTGAACGCGGTCGAGAGTTACGTTCTCTTGTCTATTTCGTCTCGCTTTTTTGGAGAACGAACCATTGTGCGCGCCCTGCTGTATAGTTCGCCGAATTTCTCGCGGTTGTATAGCGTCGAAGTATGACTTGCGTTCGATCATTTAGCCGGACGTGCGCTCGTGCGACTATATGACACCGATAATGGTCAGGCCGTTTAAAAGCCTCGTCGATCATGTTCTTTCCTTTGTGCACCCCAAGAGACAAAGCAAGAGACTATGATCGAATGTCAAAAATGTACAAAATTCTCACCGCAGCTGGTGTAAAATCATTTTTGCTCGACCCTCGAAATGGGATTCCGAATAAGGTTCTTTATTTCTGGGTGTATATGTCACGGCGTGTTCCAGATTTATTTTAAAAGTTAGTGTTAAGCGTTTAATTCCAAGCACACATTGTATTCTGCCTTGAGAATATAATGAGGTCATCTAAAAGTTCTAATGAGTATACATGAGCGAATAAAAATATAAATTCAAAGTTTTTAAATGATTGAAAGCATATTTTTCTTAATATTTTTAATGCAAATAAAAGTTAAATAAAATAATAAAATCATTTTTATCAAACACTTCCCTTTCCTAAAATGATAATTTCGCTCTTCAAATTCTCGTTGTTTATATTCGTGTTTTTATTTATGTGATGTCACCCGACCGACAATTAATAGATTGATGAACGACGTCTGCAAATGCCTGCACTCGAACGCTCAAAAACCTGCCATCACTACGTTATCGATGATAAATATTGTTCGTAAGCCCGGCTGATCGTTCGTTACAGCTCGGGAAAACGTGAGGGAGGAAGGGCGAGAGGAAGAGAAAGAGGGAGAGAGAGAGCGAGAGAGAGGGAGAGACTGGCAGACAGAGAACAAAATACACTGTCCGTTTTTGCTAAGTAGATGCAAAAGCGCCCCATAAGCGAAATTTTTACATATCGCAAACGCGGCACTCATAAATTGTGCGCGCCACACGCGAGCGTGAAGCGATATTTTCTATTAGAATGTGGCCTTAATTTAATGAATAATTGCCCTGCAGTGACTCACGCATGCGCACAAAGCGCGAGACGGATTGCCGCTAAAATGAGACGAGTAATAAACAATAATGGGCATGACAAGCGGGGGAAAATTAATACCCCACGTCGGCGCGCTTACGCGCAAGTCACCTCCGACCCCCGCATCCACTAGCTCACTCTATCGCGTTTAATCCGGCATCCCAGCGCGAGGATAAATATAAATATTGACGTTGTGCGAAAAAGCGACGCCGACTTTACCGTGCCTCATTTGCTAGAAATTCCGTCTAGTTTGTTTTTTGCGTTTGGTAAGAAAATAATGATATTTCTAGAATGAAAATATGGCAGAATTAATCAGCGAGATTGGAATAGTAAATAAACAATTGTGCACTTTAGAAAATTTACATATTTCTTGATTTACCGCGTTGGCGAAAAGATTGAGAAAGCTTTGCCAATGAAAGTAGATGAAAATCTTTTAAAGACCTAGTATTATGTCAAAGTAAAGCAAACTTTTAGATAAACAAAGTGAAGTTTTATCGAATCCCTCGTATAATATAAGAGAAGATCGTAAAAATTACACGGGCAATGTTCATCCAATTTCCGGTATATGCGATAATAAAAATTTTATTTAATGGCAACATAAAATAGCGTATTTAAAATGTCGTAAATAATACATTTTGCCAGTTAGAAAATGTTTACGGGAATTATGCTTTTTTCACTCTTATCTGAATTCATTGTTATGCATGAATTTGTTAAAAATACAGTAGGTATAAAACGAACCTTTTATTGATCATGCCTCATAACTTGGGTTTGCGAGTAATATCTTAAAAATTTCATTTTTTTAATAAACCTGAATGTATGTACTTAATTATGTAAATAATAATATCATGTGGTGAAATCATATATTTATCAAGATTTAAAAGCTCAAGAAATGTTTATGAACTTAAGAGTTTCGTTCAAAAATAAAACTTTTAATACAAAATACCTCAAAAAAATATTTGGGCTGAAAGTTATTGATAATAACTTAAAATATCAATGTTCAAATCAAAGCATTTTGTAACCAAACTAAGAAATATTCGATTGTCGCTACTTCTTGTAAATAATGTTTGATATAAACATGTTCTCTTATGCTTGTAAGTAATGTAAACTTTGTGTTAGTAACATATTTTATTATTAAATCAGATTGTTAAGGAAACCATGAATGATAAATATGATTAATATCATTTGCAATTTTATTGAAATTAAAAGTTCTAAAAAATTTTATTGATTTAATTATTTGAATACGGACAATCAAATAATTTTATTAAAACGAAAATATTAGATTAAATCGAATATATATTTCATTAAATTATTTCAATCAATCATTGAATCAATAATATAATCATGTGATTCAATCTAATCTTTTTTTTCAATAAAATTACTCAATAGTCCCTTTCAAAGTTTCAGATACGGTTACATTGAGTCAATAAAAAGTTGTTCTGAAATAAAAATGAAGAATAAGCCTCACAACTTGAGCCGCAGTCTAGTTTGAAATTTTTGCAAATTCTAAGAAACAGACCGTTGTAAGACATTTACCAATCTTTTGAAGCCACATATCATCCAGTACGAAACTTATTTTTATCTTATTCGATGGTAATGTGTGAATAAGTGAACGCTTTCTCGTATAGCGTATTAATTATTATAATTAACTACATTAATTTGAACTTATATAGCTCTGCATTGCTGCGTTAGTGAGCAATTTGGATGCAATGGGTCCAGCCTTAGTTACTCGCAAGCAGTGGGAAGCTATAAAGGTAACTGTATCGGTTATTGTGGAGGCTTTATTAGGGGTCGTATAAAATACTACATAGCTTTTTATTAAAAAACTTGATAGTTAGAAAAACATTTGAACATTGTCTTCATGTTAAATACTTATGGTTCGTAACATTTATTAATACCTGGATGGACAAAATGTGTGCTTTCGTTTCAAATATTGTATTGGCTACGATAGATAAATTCACAATAATAAAAAGATAACATCAAATTTTGGTATCAAATATCGCGTCGCTCAGACCATATAAAAATTTCAAAGTGTTTCCTTATTTTTCATCAAAACACATAACATTTGTTTGTTAGTCAAAGGTTTTGTAGTGCCAAGGTTTTCCTCATTTTTTTATCAAAACAAATAACATTTGTTTATTAGATGATCATCGATTGTAATTTAATCTCTTAAATAGACAATATCGAAAACTTATATTTAAAAAAAGTGAAGCTATTAGTGAAATAATTGTAATTATTCGGCTATTTTCTAAAAAAAAGGCTAAAATTTTACAATAACCGATACATTTACCCTATAGTTTTAGATGAATCCCGAACCATCAGAGTAACAGAGATGAGCACGTAAAAATTCCGGGTTTAAAAAATCCGAATCGAAAGTTTGTGAATTTAGAAGATTGAGCTACTGTAGTTTTAGTGTTAAAGTTTGAAATATATTTAATAATACTAAATAGTCAGAAAAAATGATTTCCATACCACACTCTAATCTCAAAATAGCAACTTTGATATGATTTTTCGGGGCTAGCATTACAAAATATGGTTCAAGACTAGTTCATAAGTAGATTATTTACCTCATGTGACTTTTCGCTCGAGAAACGTCATATGAGATAAATAATCTACTTCCTCTTTCGCTCCGAAAAGTACTATTATGTTATTACCAGTTGAATGGTTAAAAATGTTCATCGTATAAAATGCAGTAAGACGACTTTATAACAATGGTTAAGAACAACCAAAGAATTGATATTTTATTATAAAAAAATAGTATTCATAACTGTGTCATGAACTTTATTCATGCATCCACCAATTACTTGGTAGCTATAATCAATAAATAATCTAACTTGTTACTACATTAGTAGTTACAACTAATAATTTTGTCCGTATAATATTTTGCTAACTCCGTTAAAAGAATTTATAAAAGGAGATTCATTATTATAACTGTAAAATTGCAAACGTTTGTAAATAAAATTATATCTAATTAAAATAATGAACGCATTTATCAGCGTTGCCGTCAAATTCCATATATATTTAATTAATATAATGAATTCTGCTCCGCCAAAATATAATTACGATCCTCAAACAAAACCATCGTCGACTCGTGGTCAATTAACATGAAAAGCTTCCCTTTCCCTTTCTCCCATGCTCGTTTCAGTAATTTAAAATAAGCAAATCAGCCCTTTCCCCTCTCGCAGCCCACAGCGCTCGCGCAAACGCCATAAATCCCCGCTAAATAAATGCGCGCTCTGGTGCGGCATATACAACAAGCTGCTTCTACGAGGTAAGCTGAATCACGTACCGATAAATCCAAGTAGAATCAAAAGGCAGCAGCAGGTGTTCACCGGCGGTGCCATCTTACTCCTACTCTTCCTTTTCTTTCGCTCTTTCTTGGCGCTGGTCTTCCCCTCCTTTTGGCACACGCGTGTGTGCGGCCTCCCCAAGCACTGCTTTCTGATCTCTCAGTCCCTCGTTGCGCGACACCTTTCAGCCAGTGGCCGCCAATCACCACACAACTCGCACGCAGGATGTGTACGAGGATAAGGATGGAGAGCGAAATGGGAGACAGACAGAAAGAAAGTAGGCGAAAGACTGGGAGAAGAAAGAGTGAAAGAGAGAGAAAGAGGTAAAGAACGCACTGGCAGATCAGGGATCCGAGAGATAAATCACATGTTCTGCCTGCGGCGGCGGCATCTGTTTTTCATTGCACCGATGAAGAGTAAGCACGTGGCACGTGCACTCGCGGGCACGCGCAAACAAGACGGCGTTATACACACTCGCGTTCGTTCGCTGTCACTATACTGCTGATGCTACTCTCACTGCTCCTTGGTAGACGCGTACCGTCCTCGTGGGATCATAAGCGACAGGCGATTACTTCTTTTACGCGCAGTAGACTGCCTCGCAATGCACAGTAATTTCTTTTTCACTTCTCCTGGCTGTATTTTCTTCCGGATTGCCAGCGGATTTAAAATGGAATATAAATATCCACGATCCTTTTCCAAAAAATCAGCCACACTTTGGGTGAGACACGACGTGGAACGGGTGCACGAGACGTGCTCTGGCACGACTCAAGTTCTAAAAGTACTACTCTCGTTCCCGCGAACAGCTCAATTCACGGCTAATGCATTTTTCATCATCCCACATAGAGGTGTAATGCACTTGTCTCTCTCCCGAAATCACACGGTCACACCGCACGTTTCATCATCTCAGCGAACAGATCGTCGGCTCCACGGTGCCGTAGAAACATGACACGTGATGGGCGAACGACAAGAACTCGCGCGAGAAACGTCGGTGGCGCGTGCAGAGCACAGCACGAGCTTGCACACACTGGGCATTCGCGAAAGCTCGAGGCAGCCACTTCGAGTGCCGGCAGTTGAATGCCGCGGCGCGGCGTGCTTGCGCGAAACCTCCCCTCGTGCGGCGGCCCGCCACAGAGTGGGTGGGAGGGAGGATAAAGGGGTACGCGCTTTCGGCGCATGCCGCCGCGCGCACGGCTAGATAGCCGCTAAAGGTGCAAAAGCTTCGGGAGCTCCTGAGCGAAGTGCGTGTGTTCGCGTATGTGTGCACTTCGAAAAGATTTTGGTTTTTGAGCTCACAATTAGTTGCTCCGCTGAGTTTCAATGAAAGGGTTTATCCAAAGAGGGATAGGATAAGGAGGTGGATTAAGGGGTCGGAAGTGTGAGTTGGTTTCCTCAAAACGAATCGATGAGCGAGACTGTCTACGTGGTACCTCAATGAATTGAATAGTATCTTGAATAGTTTTTTATCATACATCAGTTTTGGATGGTTTTTTTAAATTTTATTCAGGCAACCTTATATTTTGCAGTTATATAGTTCGGGACAAGATCGCTTTTTTTTGTTCAAAGTTGATTTTATTCTTCTTCATAGCAACTGTTCAACTTTTGAAATCTTCCTCGGAAAAAAGAAACTGCCTGTTCGGGACAAGATCGCTTTTCTTTGTTCAAAGTTGATTTTATTCTTCTTCATAGCAACTGTTCAACTTTTGAAATCTTCCTCAGAAAAAAGAAACTGCCTGCTACAAGAGTATGGTGCATAGAAAACTAATTCTCTTAGCATTAATCATTTTAAATCAAGTTTTAATATTTGAAATTGATTGTTAAATATTTTCTCTTGCCTATGACCGAGCAATCATCATCAAGCGTTCTTGTCTATCAGTCGTATGCACTTATACGTCTTGAATTTCTTCACTGCCATTTCATTCCTGCGATGGGACCTTGGATTGCTTCTCTAGACTCGTGGATCTATCCCAGGAGCATCTATCCTTTAGGACATCACCTTCAAGTTTTACTTTCTCACAGAATACATATCATGCTTTTAAAATGTTGTCTCTTACCTTGGGGTAACGATGCAGTGAAATGGTTCGTTGGAGATGCTGCTTCATCGATGCTCCTATGCAGAAAGAGATCGACTTATTGGCTCTTTTTCCTACGAAGTCCCCGCTTCATCTCTGGTAAGCAATATTAGCGCATCCAATTTATTAATATTTGTATAATCGGTCGAGCACAGGTGTTATTGGACGCGAGAATATAAATACGCTCGTGACGATGGATTATCGTGATTACACATAATATCATTACTTACTAATAATACTAATTACTTAAATTGAATATCGATAACTTTTTAAAAGATAAGGCGCTCCTTAATTATTCAATTCAAGCTATATTTACATAAATAATGAAAAATTGATTTTAAAAAGGTCATTTTATTTAGCATCCAATGAATTCATATATATCATTATTAAACAATAATTGTTATTTTTATTTTAATATTTATATATCTCCGTATTGGAATGATTGTGAATTCATTGGTATTATCTTTCTGAAAATCAATTCATTATTTCATCACATCATCTATATTAATGTCAAAAATACATAATATATGTTTAGCTTTCTCTCTTCAGCGACACAGATACAGGAATATTATTATATGACCTTTCACAAGTAATCTAACTAAATACAATTTTCTTTCAACTTATCTACTGTTCACTATACCTATTTACTATAAATTCTCTGACTTGTAACCTACCAGCGTGCGTACTATATGTTCTGGTGAAAATTACGGGAATAACGTAACCCCACCGCTATTTCGCGTGAGCGCTCCCCTCGCACACTTACGCCCGCTTCCCGTGGTAGTTTGAGTAAATTCATAATTACACGACTTCTTGCTGGGTATAAGCGCGCGCATTTAAAAGTTCAAGATAAGCATTTGCTTATTAATTTCCCGGCAGTCACTACTTTGTTAAAAAGAATTCACAACTGCCACGCGAAAAGTGCACACGCGAAAGAGTTGAAAGCGTATCGCGGCCTTTGCGATTCTTCGTGCGCTGCTATCAACCGATATACTGAAAGTGGCCATTGTTTTGCCGTGAATGGAATGGTAATACTCCTTACGTATATGATGAGTACATGTGGTGGGCATCGATCGAGTTCTCCATTTGCTCGTATACCCGGCGCAACATCTTAAATTGATCACGATGCTTTCTTCAAGTCGTTATGTCGGATAAGTAAACATGGTTAGGTATATTGTCTGGAATTTGGTGCTTGCGCACATAGCACACTATCGTTCTTGTGCGGACGATACTTCAATGTAGTAATGTGCAGTGGGAGGTCGATTAGTCCGATTGGACTATGCTGTTGTTATAAAAGAAGTTTAAAAATAAATTAATATGATAAGTATATGAAATAATATCAATGTAGATTTTGTTATAATCAAGACTATTTTATATATTTCATAGTATCAATATATGATGTATTTACGCAGAAACCATCAAACTAATGGTCTAAAGGAATATTAATAACATTATTATGACTATATTCCAGGTTTATGAATATTCTAGTACAGTATTATTATGAGAGATTCAACGTAGATTATTCCCTTCGTGGAAATCACAGTTAGCTTAAACTTGAACTACGCATGAATTTGGAATAAAATTATTTAAAAACTATATCACTTTTTGTTTCACACATATTGATATGGAAAAAACTCGAGAGATTTTTTGTTGATCATAATTATGAGTTTTATTATTGGTCTATCAATGTTCTGCCACTTTCAAATACTTTCATCTACAGCATAAATTCTTAACTAATACCTTTAGCATCTAAAACGTCAAAGTGAGAACAAAACTTTGGTTAAAGGGTATTTTTAAAGGTGCTTCATTTCTTATGTATACTTACATGCTAAATTACCAAATTCTTTAAAGGTATGACCATATAAAGTTTAAGCAACTCTCAAACTTTATATGGTCATAGTATCCTCTCTATGTTTTTTGCATTGCCAATTCTTTTGTGTACGATGAAGTGAGATCGAAATACAGCATATCAGATATCTAAACGTCAATGTACTTCAGCATCAGGTAACCATCGACATGTCGCGCATACAACTCTTAGGAAAGATGCTTTATCTGTATATGGGACTAGTGCAAACGACACTTACCTTATTAATCATCAATCAATCGTTAAACGAAATCTGACAGTAAAAATTGATCCAAGGTAGGAGAAGAATGTGCTTTATGTCCCGATATGACTTGTGAATATAAAGTTTGTACTAAATTTAAATTTTTAAAAATATTTGTACTAAATGCATACCATAAGACAGCGACTTTCGACCAATACCGAATTTCCGATAATTTTTTCATAAAATTTATATTATAATATGTGAAGAATCCTATTAAGAAAAGGAAAAATTTGTGTAGAAATGATGAAAGATGCATGAATAAAGTATTAGAAGTTCGAAAAAATGATCTTTATTTTGTCTACGGATTGATCGGAAACTGGTTCCAATATTTTTAATATTTTTGAACTTTTTAGTATTAAAAAAGGTAAAGAAAATAAAACTAGAGAAAGTGAGAATTTCAGAACTTTTAGTGCATTTGCTCACTCTACTTCGGAGTATTGTATGTACACGTAGTGAAATCATCGTTACTGTTTCTTGATACATATGAAATACGCGGTAACTTGCAGTCAACTTTTCCGTGGCATACTTTTTCTTTCTTCATAAATCATGATTTTTAGGCAGCAAATTTAAGAGTCTGGCAGAGTCAGAAGTCAGAAACAGCATGATGAAAGGGTAGTAAGCAACTTGGAGTTTCTTTACCTCCAGTTTATAGATTTCTCAAACTTTGAAGATCGCCTTCTAATAGTAACAACTTCGATAATGTTTGTAGTTCGAATTTATCATGAATTATTTTGTTCCTCCCCACGTTTAATTAACTCTAGCGATCAACGACGAGTTTCACCCGCACGACGCTACACTTAATCAGCCGCTACAGCTGGAAACCAATGATTCACTGCGCAACGGCGAGGGCAGTGCGGCGACGATGAATATATATACTTTCGGAAAATTGAGATATTATCGGTTAACGCCCTCGCCTAAGATTATTGATGTGCCGGTTCTCGGTGGACGCGCGGGAATCAGTAAAGTAAGCACGTACGTCGCAGTCTATTAGGATTGGAAAGGAGATTCGATTCAGCACAGTGGTAACATACTGCTCCACTGCTACGGATAAACTTTCGCTCCTTTGGGGGGAGGGGCGGGGGCGTCGACGAAGCCGCATCTCTCGCGCGGTCGAGAAAAAAAAAGA
This sequence comes from Torymus flavipes, assembly GCA_030522905.1. Classification (NCBI taxonomy): domain Eukaryota; kingdom Metazoa; phylum Arthropoda; class Insecta; order Hymenoptera; family Torymidae; genus Torymus; species Torymus flavipes. The sequence continues at coordinate 14,519 of JAPYZO010000367.1, read as the reverse complement.
AGCTCTGGCGATATATTTCAAGGAATATACGCACGCATCGCGCGCACGGGAGAGAGAAAACAATGGCCGACCTTAGCGAAGGACCGGTATCTAATGGCTTTCTTAGCATGCTGGGGTGTCAGGGGCTTCCATGTCGCGCGCTCGCGCAGGGCCATTAATAAGTGCACGCCGGCGGCGGTGGCGGCGGCGGCTGGCGGCGGAACTCGGACGTGAAATACTACCGTGAATTCCGCCCTGACACTTGGCCACCACCGGCGCGGTCTTGTACGTGCGCGCGAGCGGCCCGGTCTATTTCCATGTTGACGCGCTGCGACACACTCGCCGCGCCTCCTCCCCCTTGTTATACGCGCGAGCGTATACGCAGAGGGGGAGGAAAGTTCCTCGCTGACAGGCCTGATGAACTTTTACGACGTTGAATTTTCTTTTACCTGGATTACATATATACATGTACGCACGCGCGTATATATGCATATAGGGGAAAGATGCGGGGAGAAGGAGCTTTTACGCAAATGAGCATTGATTTCGTGAGATAAAGCGTGCAGTTTGGAACTCTCACGTGTGGTTTGTGTATGTGTGTGAGTTTGCTGGTGACGCGGATGAGATGTACACCACTGGGGTGCACGTATCGTGCGTGCGAGGTATAAAGTATGCCCGGCCGCGGGAATTGTCGTAAAAATGAATTTAACGTGATAAGGTGTTATTCGTGGGTTATGCATATTCCGTAAGAAGAGGGAGAGAGGGTGAGGGAGAAGAGTGGTATATATACGTGCTCCCTATAACAGGTCGTGTGCGCTTTGATGCATAACGATGCACGCACGCGATAAATAGTGCTTTATTGTTTCTTTCATACCTTTATAGATTTGTAGGATCGGATAAGCGGTGCGTTGAAAATAGTTTGACGTAATTAACATTGCCTGCATATTTAGCCACTTATTTAATATTTTGATTTACTTGACCTACTGATGCCGAAGATAGTTAATTTTAATAATTTAAATTAATGATCCATTTAGAGACGATTTTCATAAGGTTTGGACTATTATTCTAATGTATCTTGGGCTAACGATGTGTAAGATTTTTTCTTGTTTTTAACGCGTGGAAATGGAAGAAAATTATAATGCTATCAATTAAAGAATTCTATTATGAAGATAAAGCTAGAAAAGTTATTAAATTCACAACATTTATGATATTAGAAAATAATTATGCCACGAATATCGCTTATATTTTTTGTGAAAATTATTAACTCACTTATAACAATGATTTCCATTAAATTAATTAAAATTATTTTTCGTGAACTTTATTATATTGCGAGCAAGTGACGTGCTCAAGTATTATTAAAATAAAATTCATTTATAATTAGCAATATAAAAACCTAAATTTAATTAATGTGAAAGTGCATAAATGGTTTTGATAACAATTTTTGCCCATAATGCTTCTAAAATGTATTTTATATTTATAATTATGGCAATCGCATATCATTTTCTCAAGGTTTTAACGTACTATGTCCTAACGTGATGTAGTATGCATTTAACTTGTAAAATGTGCTTACACAACTCAAGAAAGTTTTTAGATAAAGTCACCGAAATTCACTCAGGAAAGCATGTACATGTATTTTAATTTAAAACTACACTTTACATATTTTAAAGTAAAAATACTGCCAAACTCTGGTTTGAGTAAAAAGTTTAAGCTAAAACATAGAGCATGTTTACACTTGGGAATACGATCGCCACTTTAGCGAGATACGATAATTTCATATATGTTTTTCCTCGAGTATAACTCATTTAACTTTAGGCACACATCAGTCGCGTTCCTAAATACGATCTCATTTACATTTCAAAAATATAAGTTCGCCGCAATAACCGTTATGCTAACGTAAAAATTAGAAAAGTCGCCGCGAAATATTTATTTCCAGGCTTTGAAACAGTGTATTTATCCTAACGATAACGACTTCCAAACCCGCGCTTTGCTCCCCCTATCTCGCGTCCCTCATCGAGCGACGACTTCCAAGGCAGTTCTCTTTCTCATTATACAGATATTAAAAAGCGTTTAATCGACCGGATAAAGCAAACGCTCGCCCCGCGCGCGCACCCCCTCCGAGGTCTACAACCTTATCTGTCCAGAAATGCGATATCGTTATTTACGTTGCGCAACAGGGGGGGTCGACCTCGGTACAGCTCCGTATATACCCCTAACCCCCTACGAAGAAAAAAGAAAGTTCCACATTGATGCCAGTCATCGCGTGCAAAAATGTATAACTGCACTGGGGCACGCACTCCTGTGCCAGCGCTATATAGAGGCGTACACATATATATATATATATATATATGTATGCGCGAGTGGTGACGTCTGTTCGTTACGACGTCGTGCAGGGGGACATTTTACGTGTGCCGGCTAAGCAGAAAAACATAGACATCGCCCGCGTGCGAAGAAAAAAGCGCCCAGCTGGCCGCTGAGAATCGGAGGTGCGAGTAGGGAATAGAGAGCTGCTGAAAAATGATTATATCTCACGCGTGGAATGAAGAAAAAAAAGGCGCGCTCTGTGTGTGCTATGGCCTGAATTTTTTTGCAAGCCAAAGAAATGGCCGACGATCTCTATCTCTGTGTGTTTTACGATAATAGTCGATTGAAGTTTACGCTGCGGGTGTACTCGAAATAAGGTGAAAATTAAAGTGGATCATTTAAGACGTTTAAGAACAATCAAGTTACGACTTCTTTAATAGAGTGTTACATTGCGAACGACTGACCTAGATCCGCTTGTTTGCATAATTAACGTCACGAAAAAAATAATTTGTTTTGGTTATTGAATAAATAAATTATTATACATAAAAGCTTTCATTGAATTTTGTTTTCCTATGACAATATATGTTTTCCAGGCTCTTTCTTTAAGTTTGCTTCAAAGTCACGTTTTTGACGAAAGCCCCAGTAGTACGAGTCGAGAGATGGGACGACTTTGAAAACTGATAAATAGTCAGACGGCGTACTCAGCGTCGCGTAGAGATTTGCTCACAATAGCCAAAGCTTTGATATATAGAGTTTTAAATTTGCACTCTGTCATCTCGTCACATTTTAGGTAATTTATTTCAATCACAAATTATTCTTGTATCACAAAATCAAATGCATCGATCGAAAGAAAATTATACGTTCGTCAAAAAATGTTTCATTAACAAGTGGATAAGTGGTATTTGTTCCTTTATAGAATAAACAATTTTTACTAAAATAAAATTATTTTTTTATTAGCATTTTTACCTTTTAAATCATACTAAAATAATCACGTCAAGATCAATTGAAAATAAATCACAGTTATATTTAAGAGAAATAGCTATTTTAAAAAATGTGACTCTTTCTAATTGCTACTGTTAACATTAATAGAAAGAAAATACGTATACTTGAGAAAAAGCAAAAATTTCATTTTTTGAAAAGTACAAGTAGCAATTAAAATGAAGTCAAATTTCCTTTTTATAAAAATTTTTTGAAAATAGAAAATATAATGGAACGTACTTGATATCCATACAAACATTTACAATTTTAGGTTTCTTCGAGGACGTTTCTTCGATACCAATCTAAAGAACGAAAACCTCATTCACTTTCGAAAAACATGCTCGTGAAACAATCCTTCGCGTTCAAGCGGCAATTTCCTCATTCGCAACCCAAATACATTTACTCAAAACAGAGGCAGGAACCTCCCTTTTAAAACCAAAAAAAAAACCACACGGTAAGGCGGATACGACCGCGGAAATAATCAGACAAATATACACAATATAAGGGAACGAAAGCACAAAGCCGAATGCTCTCTGCATAAGAACCTGGAAATGCAAAAACGCGGCGAGAATAGCGTAAGCGAGCGTGCAAGAAAGAAGACACACACGCGCGAATGTGAGCAAGCTGCGCATTCGCGCGCCAGGACGTTACGCAACGAGCGGGCGGTAGAAGCAGCAACCTTGCAGTCGAGAGCTCCTCCTCTTACCATTTCTGTGTCTATGTATATGTATATATATATAGATATTCGTACATATACAAATATATAGATGCGGAGGGTGTAGGTGGGCGCGAGCGGCGGATGGCCACGCGGTGCGCGCGCGCGCAAGCAGCAAGAGGAACGGACCGAGTGCAAACGGAATGCCATAAATCTCATGTAAATTTCGGCCGCTTGATTTGCAAGCACAATGCCAGACAATTCTACGGTCTGCCGGGCCGCGCACATTGCTGCTGCAGAGAGAGAGGGGGGGGGGGCTCGTTCTCTCTAGCTTCAAACCCTCGCTCTTTCTCATTCTACCTCCCGCGTTCCCTGCGTATACGTTTGTCTGCCTTCTCTCCCTCTCCGTCTGCTGGCGTTCGTCCCGCGCAGCCGTTGTCTCTCAGCCTGGACGTTCGCTGTCTCCTCGCCGTCGTCGTCGTCCTGCTCGTCCCTCCGCCTTTTATTCCTTCGCGATGCGCGCTCTCCCAAATATATGTGTAGAAGGGAAAACGAAGGGACCCGTCGTATACCGAATTTCAAATGTGCATGTGTATGTGTGTACATATGTATCTGTGTAGGTGACTATAAGCACGCGGTCACATATATAGTTAGTCTCGTTTTCCTTCAATTGACTTTCTCTCTTTCTCTCTCGCGCTCACTCGGCCTGCTTTGAACTCGCGACACGGTAACTCCATTCTGCCCTGGCAGCGCTCGCGGAAGAAGTATAGTGGCGTGCGCTAATTACCTCTGCCGACTTGTGTTTACCTGCCTACTTCGGGATTCTACAAATTTTCGTTAATCGTCGTATCAGCAAGGTGGGCCGCGCGCACTGGCTGCCCTCCTTCTTTCTCGCGCCTTGCTTGCAAGCTCGACCACCTGCGATGTGAGCTCCGCGGTGTAATAAATGACACGCTATTATCGAAATAAGGAAAGGAAAAGGAATGACCTAATGCAGACGGTGGGTATTTACAGGCTTTTTGGATTGAGATTGAGATTAATGCATTTCTGACCTGGGTTTTTTACGAAACCGAAAAACAAGTACAGAGGTCTTCTTTAATTTCACGTAACATCATGAAAAGCCATTTAGATAATTGCACAGTATATAAGTATCTTAGAGAAATATTTTTATAAATAGTTCAATTATATAGAGCAAGCGACTAATTTGGCAGGCCAAACTCAAGTACCTATTCGTAATTTTTATTCGTTGTATGAATTTTCAAGACCCTCAAAATATAACTTTGAAATTCGAAAATTAATAAAAAATTCTTTTTGAAATCTTTTAAAGCCTCCTCCATGCAAGATTAAAAGAATGTAGCTTCTTCCTATTCCCAAAGGAATGAAATTCTCGTCTTCAAAATAAATGATAGGGAAGAAACGATTCAGTTGAATTTCTTGAAACCTACGAAAGTCAACCTTACAAAGAAATAATGTCAAAAATGGTTATAGAAATTTTTGGAAATAAAGTTATCTAACGAATATATGAAATTTTAATTTGTTGATTAGGATATTGAAGATAGTCAATAGTATGAATAATATCAATTTTAGTGCCATCGAAAAATCAAGAAATATGTGTCGAATCATTTTTAGAGAACAACAGCAATACTTGATAATGATCATTCATGATAATGATTAATTCAAACTGATCGGTGATATAGGTATACTCAGGCTATGCCATATTTGAGATGGATTCGTCCAAATACAAAATGAAAATTTTAATTTTGTATAAAAACTCTAGGTTGGTTTTTCATATACAATGACGGCAGTGAAGAGCACAATAAAAAGTACACTGTAATTTGAAAAATTAGCCAAATAAGCTCTTTTTTCGAAAAATAACCCGTAAAGCGCTCATGAACATCTGGTGCAATGCTTTCGACTCCAATATCCATCGGCGCTGGTTCAGCTTTCGAGCAAACAAAAGTCAAAACAACATTTTTGATTGGAGTGGTGGTGAAAAATGGCAACGGCGATTGATTCTCCGCGCATTCTTTTGTCGTCATCGGTTCCTCCCCCTCTTCCTCCCGCTCTTCCTTTGTAAGCTCGCAAAATGCGAAACGGTCTGTCGCTCCCGTCGGGCATTGTAATCCTTCGACACGCGCCAGCATTTCCAGCAAATGACGTGGGAGGGAAAGGCTGCAGCAGCGCAGCTCTTATATGAATCGCGCGCGGCCGGTATGATGCGTGCGCGTCGCTCTCTTCCTCTCGCCTATATTGATAAGCCCGATAAGCCAGCTGTACCGCGTGCGCGCGCCGCGCTACCTTTTGCTCTACCTTTTGTTCTCGGCGAGCTGCTGCTGGCGCGGATTGTCAGAACAATGGGCGGCGCGCTGCCGCAGCAGCAGCAGCCGCCGCGCCCGGTTTTACCTGGTGAGACATACGCGTAAGACGTGCAGTAAAAACAAATCGTCCAACAAAGCCCTTATGAAACTCGTATTTTGCACGTTCGGCTAAATTTGCACAAAACATTATGGGGTACGTGCGTGCGAAAGCTTTAAGGACGTGCATTACTTCATCGCTGTCTAGGCTGAGCGCGCGCCAGCGTTTTATCGGGAGGGCTCAAAGTAATTAATGAATTTTACGGAGAATAATGGATTGCCGTGATAGGTTAACAAAGGTGTGGTTAATTATTGTAGTGACGGAAATTTCATCACTTTAACATTAATATTAGGGATTTGTAATAGGAGACCAAACTGGAGTTAACAAAAAATTGTTTTATGGGTGATAAATATTTAACTAAAACTTTGAACACAATACTCGGAGTACCATTATAATTTGGTAAATAAAGTATTTCCAAATTGAATAATGAATTTAATTTGTATATAGTAGAAACTATGTATTTATAATGATAGTTTTAATGTAATTTTTGTGCAAATTTGTTTTTCACGCTAATAATATGGTTTTACAATTTTGGCAGTCCTCATCGCATGTGTTAGCGAATTGTACGGCATTTGTATCGATGTTGATGCCTATCACCTATATAATCTTTAAAATTGGTCCAGAACGAGGTCCAGAACCTTCACTGAAAATATATGTTTCTATTTCAGTTGCCATTTTAAGAATGTTTTGCCATAAAAGATGTGTTTCGGTGCCATACTCCAAACCGAGAACACACTTGTTAAAAGTTTCATTATTATTTTGCATGTTTCCGCCTACAAGCCCAATACTGTTAATAATGGCTGTAAAGTACAATACGAGCCGGTATGACTACGGACGTGTGCACTGAGATAGCGACTTAGTAACTACTGAAATATTCAGATTGTTCAAATATTTATGAAATTTTAGATCATATTTAATTTTAAGTATTTTCGAAAACTGTCACAAAAACATCGATTTTTTCAACTTGATAAAGTAATCTGATACCTTAAATCATTAAAATTCAAACTTATCAAATTTTGTATAATGAAGTGATTTCTGACCCCCTTTTCCTCAAATATTTTGAAATAAGAAAAGTTCTAAAAGGTTTCTAAAAATTTGTTTCACTATATTTAAAATTCATTTAGAAATTTTTATATTAAAGTATAAAAGTAAATTTTTCGCTTCACTTTTCCGAATTAAAATGAAAATCATAGATTTTATTAGTTCATTTTGAATCTCCAGGAATTTACCCTGAAAATGTAACTTACTGAAGTTCATTTTGTTCGCGATATATGGGACGAAGAATGAGAGAATTTGCAAGAAATTAGAAGCGTTTGAAATTGTACTAAAGCTAGTCCATAGTAATTGATGTGTTCTAAATAGAGGTTCACTTCAAATTTATTCAAACATAAATGCGATATTTGTGGTTTCACACAAGTACAAAACAAGGTGAAAATGAATCTAAAATGAACGAGTCTAGAGTTTGAGTTTGTTGGAGCATTAGGGTCTAGTCTTGCAGCTTTTTTATGTTTCTACATCCATAAACATATTCCAAAGTTCGAGCCGAATAAGTGATACGGATCCTTTTTCACTTTGCTTCCCTGTGAAAAAAAAGAAGTGAAAAATCAAAGCGGGTGCAATTTTAGTGCAATGGAAAAAAATATCAGTCAAATCATTTTGATTCGGTCTAAATACATAACATAGAATAAGAGCTATATAAAATATCATAATAGGATACTGCGCAAATTTATACAAATATATGCTACAAATATACCTAGGAATTAATTAATATTATATCTCATTATACTTTTTAGAGTATAAAATGAAACATTCCTCTTCTTTATGAACATTTTTTACTATGCAATGATTAAAAACAAAATTTTTCCAAAAATATTATTCTGGCGAGTGTAAATCTCTCATTAAAATGCTCTCTTAGCTACAAAATCCATGAAATGAAAACACCATTCACATTTAAAAAAAAAGGGGGCTTAAAATTTTCCAGAGTTCCTTTTATACTCGGGTTCCCAAATTTCATAATATCCTCGCCATCCCCGAGCAAAGCATTAAAAAGCACTTTTAAATGGTTTACACCGAGATTGCGCGCCCGATATTGCTGCTGCGGCATCCAGCTCTCTTTTTTGCCCTAGCATTCAGCCGCGGTATACTCGCGTTTCCTTCCAATTTTATTTTCCTCAAACCGCGTACACTCTGAGGGATTAAATCACAGGCCCGCGGCGAGCGAAAGCCGGTGGTTATACACCGGCGGTGCGCGCGCGGCGAAGCCTACAAAGTTGGCCGGCTGTGCACCGGTTGATTCACTCGAGAGGCCCCAAGGACGAGGAGAGGCGAGCGTGCGCGCAGAGATACGAAAAAAAGAGAGAGAAGAGTAGAGGCAGAGAGAGAATGAGAACATCAAGATCTCGTGCAGCAGGCTGCAGGCGGGGAATGACGGCTAAATAAATCCCAGCACGCAGTCCGGTCGTGTCCGCATGCGTATGAGTAGCGCGAAAAAAAAAATCCGTAAAACAAACCGAAAAGAGAGAGACCTGCAGCTGCTGGTGTGGCAACTTGTATACGAAGAGTAAAGTATCGAGGATATGCGCGCGCCCAGACGTTATAAGGTGTGCTGGAAAAGGAGAGACTCCTAATTCGGCCTTTTTAAAGCCGGACTATTTCCTCGCGCTGTCAAAAGACGCGCGCAAAGGATTTCCTCTCGTCTGTGCTTCGGTGGTGAGCACACGGCTCTCTACATATAGGCGCGCATTTCAGCGGAATCCGATATTAATATAAATATTTTACGAGCAACGTTTTATCTTTCCCCTTTGTGCGCTAGAGCCGCAGAAGAAAAAACGTCAAAAGTACCTGCCTTTGTCTCAGCGAAGGGAGATAGAAATGACATGCCAGCGGAGAAAGTAAGATGCATCTTCAATTTATTCTTCACTTTATTGATACAATTTCTATTGGTAAAATAATTAGAGAGATCATAACAGCTAATTATAATATACCTAGGCAAATATAAATTTATCCAAAGTTACCAGTTATATGATATGATTAATGTCTGTTTTCATGTAAAGGAGAAGAGTATAATCTAGATATACAGTTATGCAACAAGATGAAAAATTTAAGATCACACTTTGTATAAATAGCTATAAAAATTATCACTTGACGAGCAAACTCTCATTAAGAGCTCGTAAAGCACACGGGCGCTACCTTTCGAATTGTAAATTATTCTATCTTTTATTTGAAAAGTTCTTCTACAGGGACACCGCAGTCTGAAATGCGAGTCGAGTATTAAAAGTTCGTAAGATAAACCGAGGCGGATGCTTAGCGGTCCGTCAGATTTCTCAGAGCCCCATGAGGATCGAATCGCGTTGCGCTATCTGCCCGACCGAAGCGGTAGTCCAGCCTCCCTAATTACTTCCATCCATTAATTAACAGGAAAACTCGAAAGGTTTGGCTTGTTTTACTTTATACGCTGATAAATAGAGAAAGACAAACAAATAGAAGTATACTAAAAACGAATAAAGTATCAAATAAATAACTTTCTTCAAAAAGTCTAATTTTAAATAATATATCTTTCTAATAATGTCTAATGGTGCATTTGCACATATTTTGCTACATTTTTAATTTCATTGTTATTAATAATATCTTTTAATATAGTTTATTTAGAGTTGTAGCAGTGACTACCTATTTAGTTCTTTAAATTACCAAGTATTTTTTATTTTTCTTGAATCAGTTTCTCAAATAATACTACTTTTGTCCATATTATTTAACTGTGTTAACTGACGAGGAAACTATTTGGATTTTAAAACGCAGACTTTCGTTAGACATTGAAGAGCTGCTCTAATATTCAATAATAAAAATAAAGATAGTGTATATACTGAACTTCGAATTCGGTTAGCTTTCAATTTTTCAGATATAGCTGTGAATATATTCCTTAAAATTATAGGTAAATTTAAAATCCTATAAAATTTTGTTTTTAACAAACCATTAATAAAGAACAGCCCGTGCTCATTGATTAAGATGTTGTTTATAAAAGAAATATATATAATTTAGACATCCTTTTATTAAAAAAAATCCTATTCGAGAACTATCGTTTTATCGAACATGTAAGCAATAGAATATCGAATTTTCAATTAAAAAAAAGACGAACATTGGCGCGTAGCCTGACAATGAACCCTAGTATCCGTTAATTAACAAGAAGCCGAGAAATACGTCGAAAAATACCTTCAGCTTCAATTCGATATCATATCGCAATGGTTTTTAAAAGGTAAGATTCTGAAAAGATTCCTCAATTTAACTTAAAATGTCTACAAAAATGAGAATCATATATTATTATTATGCACCTTCTCGCACACATTTGATGGTCCCTATAAGCGAGTATGTTTCAAAGAAATGCATATAGTTGCACCCAATCCGCATGCAGGCAAACATTCGCGCGTACGCGGAAAAAATTCGTCTCAAAATGAAAAGTGCAAAACTGGATAAAGGCACGCGCGTGCAACAGAGAGAAGCAAAACATCGCGCTGGGGTTGTAAAATAAAGCGGCACTTTTTAATTCCTTTTCCCTCGCTACTGCAGTGCTTGTAACTCTCTCGAGCCGCAAGGGATTGCTGAATATATATACGCCTCCCAGCGCTGTAAACTGGCGAGCGCGCGCTTTATGCGGGGGTGGCGTTCGTCGCGCTAAATTGCGGGGGGATAGCCCTCTGGTCCTTTTAATTTCCTGCCAGTGGGGGGAGGGTCACGGGGCGAGTGTGACGTTATGCGCATCCTCGGCATCATCGCACCCGATACATTCTCCCTGCACGCGAGTGCCGAATAACGTAAGTCGAGAACCGCTGTGTTATCGTGATCGATCGATGCGTAAGCGTATACGTGTGTGGGTAACGTGTATGTGTATAAAAGTGAGGGATGTTTGAATAGCGAGGGGGAGTATTGGACGCGTGCAGTTTCGCCAAGATGTTGCAGCGTTGATCCGGAAAAACCGATGGCCATTGTGCAGAGAGTTATTGTACGTGGCTGGCGAGTGCGGTATCGGGGATTTGTCGGAATCACGAGGGGCGATGCGTTAATAAAGAAATGGAAATGCGCCCAGGAATTTCTGCTGGGGACGTCTTTATGAGCCAGCGGGAACGGGGCTTATGAGACGTGCGTGTAGCATTTCCACTTTTATGCGCACGAATGCTTGTAATGGCTTATTTTATTTTCTTGCATAAATGGCGGGGCTCCTGGACATAATAGAAGCCTTATTATTGGTATTGAGATTTTGTGGCATTTAGCGTACGAATTTGAAATATGTTCTTCGTTTTATGATTATTAAAAGTTGTGTATTATCTAATATTACAAAAACTGTAGACGTGACTTAATTACAAAAATACTTCAGACGATGATATAGCTCTATTGTAAGTTGTCATTTGAATCTAGATAGATTGAAGGTGATTCTGAATGGAATCCAACTGGATATTTTTAATACGAAGCTTATTTATAACGTAAAGTATTTGAATAATTAATCATGTTATTTTAATATTTCTCTTTTATATAAATGGACTTTTCCGTTTTGATTGTATTATCTGTCACGTATGGCGACTACGAAAATTGTGTTCGTATTGAAAATTCCTGTGCCCAAGAGACTTTGGCAACAATTAAATTGCAAATGATGTTTTTAATTAAATTCTATTTTAATAAATTTTGAGAAATGGGTTGAAAAATCTTGAAAAATTATGGAAATTGATGTTTTATGTATTATATATAAGATATCTTTATTAAAATTACATTTTAGTCCACTCAAAGAAAAAAAAAATTTTCCACTTGGAATTTAATAAATTATTAATTATAAATATTGAAAAATTTAATAAAGAAGAAACATTTCTTTGACATGAAAAGTTTTCTACGTTAAAGATACCGATGAGCTCGATATGCGTACTTTAAAAACAATTAAATTATGAAAAAATATGACTTTTTCATCACGTCATCCGGTACACCTTTGATTTATTTACTCTTGCAGTAGCTTTTTTCTGACAATTAGTGCATCCTGGAATGCAGCAAGGAGCATCGGCCACAGTGTGCAAATTACGCAGCACACGCGCACGCGTACTGGGAATCGCCGCACTATACCTTCACGTAATTACACATCCGGCTACGTCGCTTGCGCTACTACCATCGACGCTCCCCTGTCGAGGCCTCGAGGAATAAGAATATCATCATCGGACGATTTTCCGATGGTAGAACAAAAATCGAGCAGAAAGCGGAGAATCTATATACGAGAGAAGGCTTCCGGCGCGCCGCAAGCAATCGCGAGACGAGGTAGAAACGCTGCCGTGCCAAATAAGTGGATTCGTTCCGGTCGCCGAATCACGTGGATAGGAGTGGGAGGGGTGAAAGATCCATATGCAGACACGACGACGGAAGATGCTTGGGGACGCCGGGAGATGGGCGCGCGGCATCCTGTCGGGTAACATCGCGAATGTGAAATGAGATTTGCATTTCTGCGCAGTCGAATAAAATGGATTTTTATGATTACGTATCAGGAAAGTATTCAATCAGAAACGTTTTTATATACCGGAGAGAGGGAGAAGGAGAAATTTCTGAAATAACTCTTTCTGTTGTCCGAATGAATCGGCCGTGTAGTATTTTTACATATATCAAAAGATAATTATTATTTTATTATGTATAAGTACGTAAACGTAACATTTTAGGGATATCGTTGCACATATCTGCGTACAATTATTGATCTAATAGATATAATATATAAAATAACAAATACATAATTGGAGTACGCTAATGAGCGGACAGCAGTAGGTACCGTTGCTAACAGCGTGGATGTTACAGTCCTTTTTTATCTTAAACTCCTTTCAAATATAAGTACTTACTCTTAAAATCTAAGAAAAAAATTAACGCGAGCGCGTGGCCGTAATTGCGCTCGGCGGGCGCCCGATTTTCATCCCGAAATTAAGTACAAAGGCAGCACGCGCTGCTGCCGAACCGATTGTTGTCGGAGCCTGCACATGCCTGTACCGTTCGCGCAGCCTATAATACGTACGAGGCAATTGCAGGGCCAAGATAATCATTTTCACGAAGGCATAGCGGGCCCAGAGAGCAAAAAGTACGAGGCCTCGTGTCAGAAAAAGCGTATCGCGTGTAGCAGGCTCCTCTGCTTTAGAAATAAAAGATACTCTGCGGATCGAAGGATAAAGAGAGAACCAAGAAGAGGCAGGTGCCATTCTCCGAGCTCCCTGTACCGCGCGTGCCTCAGAGCAGCGTGAAAAGAGAAGAGGGGCGGGGAAGAGGCGAATGAGAAAAGGAGACCGCGATACCAATTCTGCAGCTTTGGACCAGCAGCAAGGCGAATGAACGTCCTTACTCCGTTCTTTTCGTTACCGCTGCTGCTCTCTTTTTCTCGGCAGCTGCGCGCCTCGCACGAAGAATATGCGCCCGCCCTTTGAGGAGGACCATACAATGTAATTTCGAAATTTGAATGAGTATACGTGCTATAGCTAGCGCGTGTGCGTGATCTCAATTTTCTTTTAATAATCACTGTAATCCCTCTCTAAATACTAGGCTAAGGAGCTACCCGATTCACGAGATTTCCACAACAGCGTCTTAAGCATGCGTGCGCGCGTTTGTGTTTATGTGTGCGTGAATGAAGTCTTAGAATGTGAAAATTGCTTCTAAGAATCGTATAAAATAGCGTGTTGAAGATTCGGTTCAACTATATTGCATATATGCAATGGTGGAATTCAAGTAAAATTTAATAACGATGTTTACTATATAACATAAAAAGAAAAACTCTAAAAATCAAAAAGATTTATTGTATAGAATTCATATGTTACCCGGATTTCGTTATTCTGTTTTCTTTTTTTTTTTAAATCAAATTGGAGAACAATATAATATTATCTTGCATGATCAATTGTCATATTTATCAATTGTCATATTTCTGGATTAGGAAATTATATAAGGAAATTGATATTCGTAAAACATACTATTGTTGGCATTTCAATAAAGTGCTGTCTATAAAGCTTTAATAAAGTTTATAGTCTTGTAATCGTTTTCAGTGCATCAGAATTATTTAACGATAAAACAGAAGAAAATCAATCAATTCAAAAGAAATGTTACGATCTGAACCTTTCATCAATATACATATAATCCATTTTCTGTAAAAATAGATCAAAGCATTCTCGAGTTATAAGATGTACACATTGTTGTATCTAGATTG
>JAPYZO010000366.1:0-28239 GCA_030522905.1 Torymus flavipes | reverse complement strand
TGCTAGCTTTTCTCTCTCTCTCTCTCTCTCTCTCTCTCTCTCGCTCTCTCTCTCTGTCGTGCGCACACACCCTTCTATACAGGTATATTATACACACACCGAGCGACGCGAGTTTCTTTTTTTGCGGAGAAGAGAGAGAGAGAGAGAGAGAGAGAGAGAGAGAGAGAGAGAGAGAGAGGAACGATTCGTCTCTCTCCGAGCGTCTAATTCGCTCTTTTACACGTGCGGCCTCGTTTCTCTCTGCCGCGCTGCCTTTTTTTTCGCTAACTCGATCGTTCGCTTCCGATTTTTCGGCCCCGGGCTTTTCGGAAATTGTTATGGGCTATTTGCCGCGTGTACTCTGTGGTGATTTTTCCTTTTCTTTTTAAAGCCCCGTTGATCTGTATTGTTGGGTATGGTAAAATATGGGCTCTTTTTGTGGTCCGATATAACTATTGATCTATATAAACGAGACGCGAATGGAATTGGAAAATTTAAAAGAGTTTGTTATTAAATATCGGAGTGTATTGTTCTGCGCTGCTAATCAATTTTTCGTGATTTGTAAATCCTTTGTAATGTGATTCATGTTATTCCGCAGTTCTAAAGTTACATGTCTTTCGGAGGGTAATACGAGCCGAATATAAGACCGAATTTATTGCAATACTGCACATAATTTGATTTCGAGTTACACCTTTGACATATATCAGCAGTTTTAGTCACACTAGTAAACGTCAAAATTTAGCAAACATTGAAATACAAAAAATTTATTACCATCGAATTAACGCTCTCCCTCTTCGGAAATATAATTAGAATATTAGAACCGGTAAGTAAGCTTATTTTTATCACATTCCTTTATTTTTCTGTGATTTAACTCAATGACGTAATCCGATTTTCCTTTGCATCACTTACGTGTCAAGCGCGTATTATGAAAGTGAAAGGTTCGCTTCAAAATACAAATTTCGCCTCGTCGTGCTGACACTAAATTTTCTCCTGCATAATTTTCTGAGAAACACGCACTCGTAGTGCTGCCGCCGTGTCAGTCCGACTGCGATTCGTCATTGTGCAATGGTACACTACTCGGAGTATCGAAAAATCTGTGCATATTTTTTCAATACTAATTATCTATACTTAATACGAAACTCTTGGAAATTATTACCAATGCAACCACAAAATTCAGTTTTAACGATATACACATATTTATAATACGAAACATTTACATACTCAAGTACTAGAGTAAAAAAAAATTATAAACAATTGTTTTACATGTCGACTTTAAATTATTAAATATCCGTTTTGTATAATGAACTTCTGGCACTTAACACAAGTCAAAAGTTTCTCGGGCCTGTGCACAATCGAATCAGTAACCGCAAAAATCCCTCGATCAGAATAAAACCTCACGTCAATATTATATACGCTCCCGAAAATCAGCCCACCCAGCCGTTCCGAATTCGCCCGCCTCACGTTATCGGAAAACCGCAGAGCTTGCAGCGACGCGCTTTTAAAAATACACGCCTCGTCCGAGTAAACGCTCGTTATTTTCGGTACGTTTGCACATGCGCGTGCGTACGTACATATACACACTGCACGTATGTGCTACCGCGAAACGCAATAAAGAGATCGGCGCGCCTGCATCTTTATTTACGTGAAATGCAGCATGGGTATAGGCTCTCGGCTGGGTGGGCCCGCGCATGCCGAGTTCGAAAGTTCAGTTGGCGTGAATTTTTTGTTTTTTCGCCGAGGTTTGTGCAGATTCGCCGATGAATTGTGAGCGGGAGCAATCGGTGACGCGAATAATATGGCACACACCCCTACGTGGTGTATAGTGTTAACTATAAAGCCGCGAAAATATAAATGTGGAGGGAAAATGGTCACAGAAATGATTATTTTTGTGCGTGTTAATGTTAAATTTTGTTTGCAGTTGGTTTATTTTTAAGTGTATATAGGTTTGAGAAGAACTGATGATTTTATTCAATGATTTTATTTTTTTTAAATTAATTAATATCAAAATTGATGCTATCGGCGATATAATCATAAGTGGGGCAATAAATTTAATCGATGTCTCGCGTTTCGTTGAGGAATAAATAAAACAACACAACGTATTTACGAAATAATTTATACATCATCGACGTATCGTGTGAATTTCTGGAATTATTAAAATTTATATGTTTGTATATCGTTTATTAATATATGTACATTTCAGCTCAAAGCGTGTAACACTGCTTTAAATATTGAATTAATTAAAATTTTACAATTTCTCCATACTGTATATCATTCTCTTACATCAATAAATCATAAAATATTCTTTTTGATAAAAAAAAAAAAAAGATACACTTTAAAATATTTTAATGCATATTTCATTCCCAATACAAAAACACTTCAATTCTGCAATAATTGAACAACTCTGATGACAAACTCAGCCATATCACCATTGAAAAAAACAACACATTTTCATCCATCAAACCACAACCCAGCCCAGGCCATTATACCCGACATACTCCAGTTTTCTTTCATGCATCCAGCCATCACGCACGCCGCGCATACACGCCTACTATATACAGTTCGGATAAGCCCGCGGCAGTATGCACGTATACACATACTCAGACGTAGGCACGAGTATAGGGAGAGCGCAAGCGAATTCAATTGCCGAAGCGACGCACGCTCGGCCTAATTTCAAGCGAACCAGCTGCAGCAACGCGCGGCTTTTTAACTCTCTCTCTTTTGTCCGGGGTCTAATGGTCGTGTGTACGTATAACGTCCGCGGCTGCAAGCGAGCTTTTACGAGGGACGAAGAAAAGCTCGCTCTTTCGTGGATTCGCCGGAGAGTTTGTTTGCTCGAAAAATTCGAACGCCGGAGTATGTGTGTGTATAAAGAGAGATTCGGCTGGTTTAGAGAGAGCGCACAACGTTGTGTTGTATAATGTTTTGGGCTGCGGTGCGCTGCTGCTGCTGCTGAAAGCTTTTAATGCGCCCGAACGCGCGTATAGAGGTTGAAAAGGAGGTAAAGCCTGCGTGGGGGGATTTGTGTAGATTATGTATGTCAAAATGGTGAGTGGATGTGAAGATTTTGGGAATTATTTTTGGATATGTGCGGCAGGTGTTTTCTTGGATTTGAATGGGCGGTCAAAATTAGAGCTTTCGAAATTTCAAACATAAGTATTAGAGTTAATTATTCGAAGAAATGGAGAAAATATGATATAAACTTGTGGCAATGAATACTATTATTGTTTTCTCTAGTAAGTATATAAGATATTCTATGAAAAATACTTCCTTTCAATACTTATATATTTATTCGTTCCAGTAATGAAATTTTTTGAAAAACTTGGGGAAATATATAGATTTTTGTTAGAAGCTTTCTAATGCAAGTATTAAACACTTTGAAAAAGTACTATTTGAAAGGATAATCTATTGTTTATTTGTACATAATATTAGCCGTCTTCGATAATGCTGAATAAAAATCGCGCATCTATAACGACGAAACCACTTTGATACACCACAAGTATCCCAAAGCGTTCGCCGCAAGCCGGCCGCACGCTACACACACACACACACCCCCGCGCGCGGACTTCATTAACCCACAAAGAGCACGCGCGATCAAAGCCATCGGCCATCCGTCCGAAAGGGCCGCTATAAATATACTCCCGCGGGTTCTAATAATCCCCGTCCATTAACGTCGATAACGGCTCCGTTCTAAAACCAATTGCTCGCGTGCGGGCTGTGCTGCTCCCTTTCTTTCCAGCTTCTATTCTCGTCGGCACTCACTCTCTCGTGTTTTCGTACGGGCTGCTGCTGCTGCTGCTTGCGAAACTTTCCGTCGACGGCGACGAAAATGGGAACCCGGTCAGTGGTGCTGAAAGAGAGAGAGAGGGAGAGAGAGAGAGAGAACGAGTGGCCGATATTTTGTCAAGAGGGCGGAAGGGATTTCGGGTGTTCGAGGTGTTTGCAGGGTATTAAAAGAGTGGGTATTGTTGTGGATGGTTGGGTTGGGGTGGCGAGGTCCATTGCTGGAGAAGAGAGTTTCGGAATAATTTTGTGATGAAATGTATTGGGGGTTTGGGGAAGAGAATAAAGGAAGTTTTAATATTTTAAATTGTTAAATGTTTCGTCGACGGTAAAAATCACTTTTCTTAATTGACAAATATTTATCTCGGTGAATTTGGAGATTCAATCGTTCAATATTGTTAATTACGATCAACTAACAAAATTAATTAAAAAAAAATTTAATTTTAAAAGCGTTCCTGAATAGCCATGTTTTAAAAATCAATATTTATAAAAATAGTGATTATTTGACGATAATAAATATCAGGTAATGGAAACTAAAAGGTCGAAGAAATAAACCTTAAAACAAATTTACATTTAAAAAATAAGGAAATATTGATATATATTTTAATAATGTTAAGTATAATTTTTATTATACGATTCTCTGAAAAGAATTATCTTGGTTGTAATAAAAAAATTCTCTGAAAAAAAAAGAAACTCAAGTTTTCTATGCCATTAGAGCAGTCAAACGGGCGCGTTTAAGCGTTTCTGAGAACTTATTGATTGACAATGCTGGCGGAGCAACATCGCGCTATATTTATTATTTTCATTCATTAATACTGTTATATACGATTGCCCTGCATTCGGGTAACCCAGATTCGCAAATATAGCGCTCGCAGAATTAATTCTTGATAAATTTTTCAATAATTAAGCAACCGACGCGACGATCGATATGGAGCAACAATCCTATTTTTATTTCAGACTTCTCGATGATCTACTTTTCTCAAACGAAACAATAATACTATCTTCAATCACGTTATACCAGATTTTTCAGGGTAAAAAGTTGACGTTCAAATATTTATTCACGCCTCCCTTCCACACCCACAAAATCCATCTCTATTTCGGACCCTCGAGTTCTAAATCCACGACAACGCGTTAAAAGCCATACCCAACGATCGCCATGAAGACTCTACTTTACATTACCCCGCACCAAAAAACTACTCCCACTAGCTATTCTCGGACAACCCAACTATATATTATTTCGCGAGAGATGCTGGAATCTGTCGTCGTCCTGGCCCAGTTTCGCGACAGGTATACGGGCGGATTCGTGTCACCGCGCTTTTCATTTTCTAATTTAGCTGGGCTGCACGGGGGAAGATGCGCGCTTTCTGGGTCAGCATTGGACGGATCGATATTATCCGCGATGCGGCTGACCAGATCGGAGAGCGCCGAGTGAATATAATATACGAGAGCTGGGGGGGGGGGGGGGGAGAAGAGATGCGCCGGTGTAAGGTCTTTGCGGGGTGGAGTGAGGTAGGGGATAATTTGAGCTTGGGATATGCAGCGCCGTGGGTGGTGGTTTGTTGGGAGGATTCGCGGTGGCGAGTGCGAGTGAATGGCTAATTGGCGTTTTTGGAATGGGATTGAAATTTTGTAAATGTAGAGGTGTGTTTGGTGAAATAAAACTATTACTCAAATATTTGTCTTAAAATTTTTGACTAAGGAGAATATTGTGTTATAGAGTAGTATAGAATTCAAATTGCATGAATGGAAAGTTCGGTAAATAACATGCCTTAACCTTGTATAAGGTATGTGTATTTTTCTAGACGACCGTTTACTAAAATTTCTCCGAGGAAGATGTTTCCTTAGAATGTCAATATTGCGACTGTTATTTCAAGTCGATTTTAAATTTTTCTAAAATATACAACGAAAAAGTTAACTGCTCCTTAATTAACACTTTAAAATGAATTATATCCTTCAGTTCAAGAATTATTTACCGAATTCCAATTTTTCACAAAATCTACAAGAGATAAAACGTCATTCATTCCGCTTGAGAAATTATATCAATCTGACATATAAAAATGAGCGATTAAACCACCTGTGAAACCTTTAATTTTCAAATGAATTAGCAGCCGAGTGAGAAATACCCCGTGTTAATTTCGCGACAATCTGCTAAAACGGCACACTCGGCTAATATTTGGCGACACACACGTCGCGCTGATTATCTAACGAGCGAATAAGCATTTCCTTCTGCATCAGGTGCCAATTAGAGTGCACGTGTGTGCGGCAGCCGAGTATTTCAATTAACCAAAAATTTTGCTCCCCTTTGTCGAGGCACTGTTCGGCGACGGAGTCATATGCGCCAAGTGACTCGTAAACACACATCGACTGTAAAGTCTTGATTCGAATCCGTATAACTGTGTCGCTTTGGGGAATATAAGCCTCGTGGGTGAGTGAGTAAACGATGGCTTTTTATCTCTGCAATTATCGTGATTATTAAAAAAAAAATGCATATTGATTTCCTTGCTCTTGTTACAATTGATATTGCAGTCGTCTGAATTGATTGTTTGCTTTGCTTGTACAATTATATTTTTATAGTGTAAAATTTCAATAAATATCTGTATTTGTAAAATCCTAAGCAGAGAGTTACATTTATATAGATTCTGTCAAGACGATTAAACGTGAACGTTTTGATGAAGAAAAAAAATTTTATTTACTAGATTACTACAAAGATCACATCTATACTAAGAGCAACATTTTTGTCATAATTTCTCAATTTTTCTTCTTCACCAAGAAACCACCTTCACCTATCTGATAAGATCTTATATCTTACCCACACCACGACCCACAATCAACGCAAATGTTCCCAACCACGTCCCACCAATGGTAGCAAATCGCGGCGATCGCACCTTTCACTCGCGCGCGCGTTTTCTCGGCGCTTCCTCTCTATCCTTGCAACACGACTCCTGCGCACACGGACAAGAAGGACAAAAAATAGCCTCGCGTACACACGCTCTTATCTGCGCCGTTTCATCCGCTCGAGGGTCGCTAGAAAATGTGTCGTGCGCGCCCGAAGGCTCCCTCGTTAGCCACACACATGTGTATATGCACGTGCCTATTAGAGAAATTAAATTTCTGGAAATCAGCCCCCGGCGCGCGAGCCGTTTAGCCAACATAATGCGCGCGGATTTAGATAGAGCGTTGCAGTGACGGATGGAGGTGCGGTGATACGTGCGAGTTTTCTTGATTTCTAATTATATGTGTGTACGTGGTGCGGAGAGCTGGTGATTTGCGAGGTTGTTAACTTTCGATTTAATGGTGCTTTGATATAGGCTTGGAGGTTTTCATGCTCGCGTGATAATAAATCAGGTTTAAACGGTAATGGGCAGTTTTTAAGGGTGGATGTATATATATAGAGAGAGAGAGAGAAGAATATTTCAGCAAGTTCTTCGAGTATGATAAATAGGTCATGTGAAACTGTGAGTTGAAGTAACGTATAGATGCTTAGAGATTAATTGCAGAGAGCTGAGAGTTTTAAAAGTTGTGTATATAGTGTAAAGTCGAATTCATCAAACACTTGTCTCCTTGTTTACTAACCAGTCGGGTCGTTATAACGACCTTATAATTTTCGAGGTGACTTGAAACAGAATAATATAAGTATCACTGTTAAAACTCTTATTATTTATACTATCAAATTTTTTTTAAATTTAGTAGAAATCTTATATCAGAACCCCGCGATAACAAGCAAGTTGGATATCGGACAACTTTGTATACAAAATGTATATTAAAACTGTTATTAGAACACGTCACTTGTAACAGCGCCAACGATAAAATCTCAATTCATTTTCTCAGCAAACCGATACTCGTCCCAATAACATTCCCCGCTCCACTTCAACGGCCGATATACCCATAATGAAATTACGTGCGCTCCGCAAACTTTCGAACGAAAACAACGAGAGATGAAAAGGCGTTCGCGTTGAATTTAATGGAACGTGCTATATATATATATTCGCGTTACTTATCCGTGCGAAAGTTACCGGGGCAAAG
The DNA here is from genome assembly GCA_030522905.1 of Torymus flavipes. Lineage (NCBI taxonomy): Eukaryota > Metazoa > Arthropoda > Insecta > Hymenoptera > Torymidae > Torymus > Torymus flavipes. The sequence goes on along the minus strand of JAPYZO010000366.1, from coordinate 20,457 downwards.
TTCAGCCGGTGAAAATTTTAGCGCGAGTATAAAATGGAAAATTGCGCGAACGAGAAGAGTTTCATCGCGAGCGAAGAAAATGCCCTCTTCCATTACTTAACTCGGCGACATTCGTTCGAGCGCAATTTACGAGGAGAGTCGCGTTTATGAATTCCAGGAATTAATATCAATTAGTTATAGGGGCAAGTTTTTTGCTGGAAAAGCTGCGTTACAATTGAATTGATATCGGCTGAAAAATGGAGTTTTGTGTTACGCGTTGGAATGAATTGTTGCGTGTATCTTACTGATATAACGATGTAATGAAGGCGTTGAAGGGTTATTTCTATAAAAAAAACTGTACGTTTATGTTAAATATATGTAATTTAAATAAATTTAAGATTATAATGTGGGAACGAAATTATTCGAAATTTTGTAAACTATGGAATCTACATTGCAGATAAGTAACTCGTTAAACCATGCATTACGTACAACGCACTTATTTTGCTTTTATATGTAATTCCAGTAATACTACACTATACTTTTCGCATTTATCTATTTCGAATTTCACATATAGATATATTTTGGCATACATATGATCAATTTCCCGCTTAACTATTCACTGGCCTTTTTATTCGCAAAAACAAACGAAACCAGGCACAATCCTCACGTTCGCTTCTCTCTGCACCCTCTATCAATAGCTCGCCAAACCCTCGCTCAGCACAATATCTACAGCACCGCCCAATTATTCATCCGCGTGCACAGGGACGATGTCAGCGCCGACTATCACCCAGTGCAGCTGCAAATTCCTGGGCGAAGCGCGCGCGCTAGCTGCATTGTTCGCGCGCGCGTTGTCTTATTGATCGCGATTTATCCAGCGCTCGCTCGCGGCCTGACCTACTTTCGGCGGCGCGTCTTCGCTGGAATGTAGGCCACTAGCTACAGCAGTAGAGTGAGCGAGAGTGTAGCGATGGCGTATGCATGTGAGCTTGGAGTTGTGATGTGCAAGGCGAGAGCCTGGCGTTTTAGCAAGGATTATTGTAATTTTAGGCGGCGAGTGGGGAGAGAGGTTGGATGGAGGTGTTGGAGAGTATGTGTGGGATGAGTGAGAGGGTGCCGGAGTAGGTGAAGTAGATGGTGGGTGATTGGTGAGAGGAGAGCATAGAATATGGTTGGTTGTGAGCTACGAAAATGCGAAATCATGAGATTTGCTTTTTCAAGATTTATCTGTGTTCTGTTCTTTTACGGTTATAATGTTTGTAAAGATTCGGGGAAAATGTTTTATTATTTAAATATTGCCTTGTAGAGAGTGTCATATTTACGTTCAATTGTTAAACTTTCATCGTACATCTATATCCGTGTAATACAATAGGTGGTACAATTTTAAAAGAAAATAATTTATAAAGTTTTCTTATGTTTTCAAAAATGCACGAATTAATTAAGTATATAAAAAAAACTATTTGATTAATCAACTGTATGAATAAACCAAATGAGCATAGGCGAGACAAGAATTTTATCTATAGCTGTAATAAAAATTTTTAAATACAATTTTCCAGGTTCTATATATAATAAACTAACACTGAGGCTAATCTTTATATTAGAGATAATTGGTGGCTATATAATTAGAAAATAAAAAATCAAAATCTAGCAAAAGACTTTCCATGAATTTTCGTAAGATTGTAAACAGATTTGCAGGTTTTCCTGCAGAAACTCCTTTCATCCTCTTACACAAAGTACGGCATAAGATGCACATAATAAACGTATTGTTCTCAGAGCCCTAGCAAGAGCAAATTCGACCTCAAGTAGTTCACAACAACTAATGAAGTAAGTGTTGGAGTAATCCCCGTTGTTGTGTGCAGCCCCCGTAACATTAATCAATTTGTAAGATACTTCGTTATGGATAATTACGCTCGGACTAACTATGTGCTCTCTAGTGTCTATATTAATGAAAATTAATGTTCATCAAAATCTTGTAAATTTATAAATTCCTGATGAATTTGCGCCCAAAGAACACTTTATTTTCGTAATCGAAAGTTAACTACTTAGCCCCTCAGATTATCTTGCAAGCCGCGACTACAGAAAATTTACTCAGCTGCTGTCTCATCGTCGACTTATTCGATCAAATTACCTATAGCATACTAATAACTATACACTCACGTAAACAATGGCCATCAAATCTGATCCACGTACAGCTCCATCAATCTACCGTTCCCAAACCTCACCGCGCACTTTACAATTCCACCACGCAGCTATCATCCCATTCATCCAAACCTTTCTCTCTCTCTCTCTTTCTCCTCTGTTATACTCTCTTCTTGAGTAAGTATTCAAAAACCGCGCGTGCGCCACTTTTTTTTCTCTCGCTTTTCACTCGGCGTGTATATATAAATACAGGAGAAACCGTTCGTCGATTTACGCGCAGCATGCATATTGCACGCGCGTGCGCGCAAAAATTACAGCGAAGTCTGATATATACGCACACGCGGCGTAGATACGCATAAATTTTGCGGCGCAGCGGGAGCTGCGAACTTTATCAAGGACGCGTTCGGGGAGTTTTTCAATTAGATTGAAATAGCGCGAGTGGGTGGATGCATGGCTCGGAAGGGAGGGTAGAAGAGAGATAAACGAGTGGAGCGGTATGAAATTTCTACCGGGCCGTTGTGTATAAGCGTATACAGCTGCGGGCGAGAGAGCACGTTATTGGGTTGAATGTGCAATGGTTTGACGGCTGGAAAATGGAAATTCCGGGGAATAATAATCGTTAAGCGGAGAATTCAAAATAGGACGTTTCTTTTTTTATATATACTTATAATAGGTATATTAAGCTTTTTAATATACAGCATAATGCCTTTGTCTTTTATTATTTTCAAATGAGTTTCCTATTTTCTCAAGTACACGCTATAATGGAAAATATATACGCGTTTTTCCATCGTGCAGCGTATGTAATAGTAAAAGAATGGAGATATGTGCAACTCACTTGATTGCCGAACATGAATAGATGCAAGGTTGCTAATGGATTAACAAGGTCATCGTGAGAAAAAAGACTTGCATAAATCAACGCTGACAAACAGTAATTAATCTCTGGCGTGAATCTGCCACGCACACACATCATCATGCGCGTGAACAAAAAAAAAACACGCAAAAACTGAAATAGCAAAAATTGCATCGTGAAATAAGCCGTTCTTTCTGATATATAATACCAAGTCTCAGTAGCAAGCACGCACGCGATATATACAAGTGTACACACACGTGCGGTCACTTGCGCTATACGGCGACCCTATTTACGCGCAAAATATATACGCGCGCTGGAGGGAAAACAGAGCCGCAGGGTGAACTCACGCGCGCGGGCTTTCACTCGCGAATTAGTGCGTGCGCCACTTGAGCGCGAAGTGTGTATGTAAGTATACAGTGCAGTGGAAGAGCGCGTGAATGCGTGCGAGGAAAATTATTGCTCGGACGAGTGAGTTTTTCATGGAGATTGCTAGAAAGTATTTTTTCATCGGAGAGAAATAGAGAGAGATGTAAGAGAGCTCATGAAGCGAGATTCTGTTCAGAGTTTGTGGGTTATTCAAGTGTGCGGCGCGCTTATTAGGTATCTCTTTTATGAATGTAGTATAGAGGATGATATACATATAGAGAGTTGAAATGTTAGAAATAAAGATCCATGAATAATATTTTTATGGTACGTTATTTGAATAGTTTCAAAATAAACAGAAAGAAAATTCTAACACAGATGTATATTACATTGCACAAATTATATTGGTAATGGTAAGAGAAAAATCGTTGAAAGCATGTATAAAATAACAAAAGAGCAAATGCTGCAGATCAGGATGATATTCATTAATAAAACATGAGTTTTAAGAATACTAAGTTTCTACTAAGAATAAAAATTTTACGTTTAATATACGATAAATTACATCGATCTCATAAACAATCACTGCAAAACGTACGAAACACCCGTTAAAAAATCAATGACCATATAAAAATCAATTTTTCCGTATTAACTATCAACATTATTCCCTGTCGCGTATAACGACGTCCATAACACTAATTAAAACCCCGAGAGGCATAATTAGGGTCACATTTTCAACTGCCTATCCTTCTAAATGTATAATTTAGCAACGGCTTTTTTCTCACTCCCCCGGCCTGCAACGCAGTAGCACGCAGCGCAGCGCGAGCGCGAAGCCAAGGTTTGCGGTCGCAACAAGCATCTGATATCAGCATTCCCGCGTATATCCGCGAAACTCGTTCCGATAGCCGAGCGCTTGACGCCGGGTTTCATAAATTCTCGAAATAATTGTCAGCCTATACGCGGGACTACATTTTTCAAACTATATAATGGCGCGCGTTAATTTTACAGACTCTCTCTCTCTCTCTCTCTCTCTCTCTCTCTCTCTCTCTCTCTCTCTCGCATATAGCAGAAATGAGAGTTGCGGCCTGCGCTTGAAAATGTATCTACTTGGTAAACCGTATATATGTATACGGTTGTTTAGAACCGACGACGATTATAGTTTTATCTGAATTCACGTTTAAAATGAAGAAATCTACGGTTAACCGAATAGTCGGTAATTTGAATCAACACGTTCGCTTGCGTATTATGTACGGGTTTTCCATGTATAATTATGTATCTTACTTGTACCACTAATTGCCCTTGTGTTCATTATAAATATATATAAACCGCCTAACAATAATCAAAGGCATACAAAACGCGCTGTACTATACTCGACGGCGCATAATATTCCTATTATATTCCGAAAAAACAAAGCACAATAGATGCAAGATAAAGAGCGATCTTATATATACTCTTGAAAGATCGGCAACACGCTTCGTTACGTAAATCCTCCCCGCGATATCAGTGAAACCCATAATAACAATCTCCTCTGTATCTACCCATCCTATATGCGCCTATATATAAATAATGCATAAATACGATGACACCACAAGAAGAAGCTAATCCAACAGATACACATCGCTCGTTCGCTAAGCTATTATACCATACTACTGCATGGCGCTTTTTCCTCACCGTGATTCTTGTTTATCCCTCGTGACTCGTCATAAAAACAATTATTTCATTATATATTCGAGGCTCGCACAGCGCATTCAGCCTAACTATTATCGCGACACGCGCTTCCGCGTTTTTTGCCTCATTGTTCGCGATCGCAGCGGCCGTATATTACCTTTGTCGTCGCGTATATATATACGCGCAGCCCCGATAGTTTTATATGCGTCGAATATAATGGGCTACTGCCGCGAATTCTCGCTGTGTATGTATTTGCGCAGAATGCTCGCATGCAGTTGTTGTAATGTACGTGTAGGTATGTGCAGTGTGGAAAAACGGGGACAACGACGACGACGAGGGAAATGTTTATCGACGGACGCGCCTTTGTTTGAGGATTTTTATGGATAGGATTTTTTCTTTTTGCCCCCTAGTTGTGGGTGATTGGAAAATATATATATTTGTGCAATTCTATACGGATTTATACCCAAAAATGGGGTCCAAAAAAATAGATAAATTTTTTTTGGGGCACACCAACCACACAGCATTTTTTCGATTCTTTGGGGGTCCTAGAACATGAGAAAAATGGCGAACACAAATTATCCTTTACCAAACTTTTTTGCCGACGAAATCGAATTGACCGATTTTAACGATTCATACCTCAAATTAAAGCTCTATTCTTCATCTTTAATTGCTTTTGGTGGAATTTGGTTTGGCATCGTCAAAAGTTTGCTATTGGTTAATCATCAATGACTACTTTTCGTCCATTTTTCCCATGTTAAATTTCCATAAGAAAATTTGATTTCGTCGGCAAAAAAGTTTGGTAAAGGATAATTTGTGTTTGCCATTTTTCTCATGTTCTAGGACCCCCAAAGAATCGAAAAAATGCTGTGTGGTTGGTGTGCCCAGAAAAAATTTATCTATTTTTTTGGACCCCATTTTTGGGTATAAATCCGTATAGAATTGCACATATATGCAGAGAGTGAATGAGAAATGTTGGTCATTGATGAGGTTTGGCGAATCGTTGTACGAGATTTTCATTTTACGGTGCTTTTATATTTAATTAATTCATGGGTTAGAGATTTAACGAGAACATTTTTATTTTTAGATATCCTCAGGTACAAATTACTGTTTCACAATTTAATTTCAAATGTTAGACGGTAGTTGGTTGCCTCGAGCTTTTCAATTTCACAATTCCTGGAATGAACATGCATCCGTTTATTTACAGTACTATTATACACGCACAGTGTCTCCGCAGGTTACGTAAAAACACTGTATTTTAACAAATTATATTACACACACTTCAAGTATAATCCATAATACACGTGTGTCATAAAATATATAATTTTGGCATATCCATTCGACTTGAATTTCATGAAAATATATATATTTATCAAATAAAAATAATGCCTTGATTGATGCACGGCGTTGCACAGGTGATAAAGGATAAAACCGGTTATGATAAGTGCGTCGAGGAAATCAGTGAGAAAAATCATAATACTGTATACATGCTCATTTCGATCTTTTACAGTGCATTAGTCACTTTGTGCGCGAGCGTAAATCGACAATGATTAATTCGCATGCGCGCAGAAACACCTCTCGCCTCTCTAGTAATTACGAAAGTCATCTAAATGAAACCTTTCATAGCTCACCACGCAGCAACTATACAATTTGCAAAGCCGCCTTCTCCAATCTCAAAAATGCGGTAAAATTTCTTCATCATCATCATCATCGTCGTCGTCGTCGAAAAGAAAAGCATACGGAATTCCAGCGCAAGAAAGTAGTATAAGCAATATCTTCCGCAGCAGCAACGGCGGTCTCTCTTCGGCAACCCATTTCCAAAGGCCCGCTGCGGCGTGCTATCCAGATTAGAAATGCATCTTTCTAATCGCGAGCGCGCGACTCTCGCAACCTCCATTCAGTCCCGAACAACGAAACCATCTCTTTCACTCTCTTTCTCTCTCTCTCCTTTCCCTCGTCATCCCACTTTCCACTCTTGAAGACAAAACCCCCGAGGAGAGGAGGCGCGACACGAGAGGAAGAGCGCGAACGGAGTATAGAGCCGCATACATAGAACGACCTCGCCACGTAGGCTTCTCTATATATGCACACACGCTCGCGTTGCGTAACACACGTGTATATGTATACGTGTGTGAATGTGTGTTTGGAGAGATATGAGAGAGAGAGAGAGAGAGAGAGAGAGAGAGAGAGAGAGAGAGAGAGAGAGAGAGAGAGAGAAGGTAGGGAATAGTTTTCAGCCTTGAGCGCGCGGCAGCGCCGGCGTATATGCGAGGCGAGCCGCAGCGCGGTTAGAGAGTTAGAAAAAGAGTAGAGAGAGGATTGTGGGCGCGGAACACAGCTTGTTGGAGGATGGAACAAGTGGCTCTTTTTTAGTATGGGAGATTGTTCAGTATATGCGAATGTAATTATGGATGTGGCAGGTAAAATGGTGCGATATGGAATCTCAGGGTCACCGATCAACGATTCTTTCAGTTAGGAAGCGTGTACCTGTGTAGCCCTAAGCAGGGTTAATAGGGAGGGAAAAACTTTGATCCGTGCGTGATGCTCTCGAGTATACGATGTCAATGAGGCGTGGAAAATTAAATAAAATAGAAGCTCAGGGTCGCACGTTCTTAGGTGGAGGCTCTCTGATGTCTCTTATGAAATTATTATTATTCGGATTATTTGATAAGTCAAGGTGGGAAGAGTCAAGAGATTGATGTAATTGTAGAATAGTTAAAGTTGATTAGACGTTAAAATACGGTGGAAAGCGGATGCAGATACTGCATGATAAATCAGAAAAAGTGTATCTAAAAACGTATACACACCCACACACACACACACACTTTTGATGAAGATTCAAAAACTAATTATTAACATAAAATGACTGACGTTCGCATGATAAATCTGCTGTGGTTCGTAATAAATATATAAGCGTATACGGAAACTAAGCGTACGTTGGACCGTAAGAACGCCCAGTTTTTATCGCAGCGAAAAAATCCACGATCAACATTATTGCACGCATTCGAACGCGCAGGAAGCGAGAAAACGCCGGCCAATTAAATCCACTTAATGTGTCGTAAAATTACTAAACGTAAATCTAACTGCTTTATAGCCGGTTAATTTATTGTAATTTCGGTTGGGCAATAGATCTTGCGGCGTAAAATAATAGCGCGCAACATTTAATGCAGAATTCCGAGAAACTACACACGTCACAATGGGCGAGAGGTATAGAACGAACGCCGAAATGAGGAAACGTTTCTAATTCTCCCTCGTCGTGAGGATATTTCCTTCTTTGATTTCTTGACTGGCGATATCATGGAGTTCTGCTAAAAATTCTATCTACAACGGAAATCACTGAAAAAATCGGACGCATAAACTGGATGTTTAAAAATCGAACGTAAAATACAGTCCAGAATATGTAAGAAAAAAAAAAGAAATTGACCGAGCGAAACACAAACTATATACAACCACTAAAACCGACCCTCACATATACACATACAAGCACGCGCGCAGGTGAAAAGGAACACGTGGACTAGGCAGTAGGCAAACTGGCTGCAGGTTTATCGAGTTTTTTTGCCCTGCACCATGGCGTACCGTCCTAGCACCACGCCACCTTCTCTCTCTCTCCCTCTCCTCTTTTTTCACCATTATATACATCGCACGTGGTTATGTTCCTCCTTCGCGGGACTCGGGGTATATATTCCGAACGATCGTCGAATTTACGAACCAATCGGCGATTTATTTCGGTTTCGTTCTCTCGGCTCTTTTGGGGTTTGGATGTGCGGTCGCGGACGGTGGTAAGCGATGACGGGAGAGAGAAAGAGAGAGAGAGAGGATCGATTGGGAATTAATTGATTCTATGGATCGTTTTTTAATTGGTGTTGAATAGTATTACGTGAAAAATTGTTGATATAATTAAATAGCAGTAATAATTGATGAGATTTACACTTTTTCTAAATGGTAGCCTATTGTAACGCTTATATAGGTATATCCTAAAAAAATGATTTTGTATTCTTTTCATTTGAAATATAAGAATTTAACTTAATATGAAATTCATTTTTCTTTGAGTCAAATATACGTAAATTAAATGTTAATTAAATTATAATTCGCATCCCTCATATTTTTTAACAATTTGCGTATATTTTTATATGTATAATAATCATATTTCTCTTATTATTACAGTTTCTTTGAATTGGCTGTACAAGTTTTTCTCCCATAAATAGAACATGAAACACATTCTAATACCCAAGACTTTTCTTTATTTTCACGCCATTAAACTTAAAATTTTCCGTTACAGCATTCGCAACATTCCACGCAACTTCAAAAGCTACACAAGTTCCATAAACCTCAACTAACGAGCGCCAACTTTATCTTCCGCTCATATTTTACATCTCTAATATACATCAATATAGCCCCCCTTATACCCCCGAACTCCATAACACTCAGCGAAGTTTATTCGCCGGGCCCCTCACGCACGTGTCATTCGTTTTCGGCTTTCGAATTCGCATACGGCGCCGACCGACATCAGAGAACCGCGCATCGCCACGAGGAAAAAAAGAAGAGAAGAGGAGAGGCGAAGGAGTGGGAGGAAACGGTTATGAAATGCTCTCGAACTTTTGGATATATTCTCGGCTCTCGCGGTAGGAAAAAAAATGTGGGTGTTGTAGTATAGTCGTGTGACGTACACGCACGCAGGGAATGACTTCCTGGTGACGTGTTCGCACGTGTGAGCGATTGGCTTTGCTGTTTTAGCGCTCTCATAGGTTTGCGGTAGGGAAATCTTGACTTTTCGAGAAGGTTCGTTAACAAGTGGCAGAGAGATTCGTCTGCGGATTTTGGAATGTATAGGACTACCTTTCTTGGTTTGTAGTGAAATATAGACGATCTTTTGATGGCGAACAGATTAGTTATAGAAATGTGATGCAAAAAATAATGCAATAATATTAATATATCACAGTATAGAAATACTATAAAGTATAATTTTAATGGTATTTTAATGTAAAATATTCAAATACTGAACTTTTTATTCAGTTAATTTACGTAAGCTCTTGATAAAATCAAGCAACGAGTGATAATGAGAAAAGTTTTCAGTCTATTTTTAGTCAACGGGTACCCATGAGTTTTGCAAATTAAATCGTTATTACTCAGTTCACTATACGACAAATCTCCTCAAATAAAAACCAAACTTTTTCTACCAGCTCAACGTAATACCAACCCTCCATCAACTTTCGGACATACAAACCCACACACACACCGGAGTCCCCATCATCCATAACCGAAAACTATGTCAACATTTAATTTCCGCAAAACACGCATACAGACACTTTGCCTATCCATCCCCAGCTTCGCGCGATCAAAAACCGACCGGCAAAATTGAATTTATCAGAAAAATCAGCCGGAAGCGCATAAATCTCTCCGCACTAGCCACGGCGGCGGTAGCTCCCGCACACACACTCTCCGCGCCGAAATATATGATAATTGTATTCTTTGTATTCACCGTGCGCACGCGGAAGTCCGCTTTAATATTTCATCGTCGTATACCCTCGCGGCCATATTGAGCCCATCCACTATACACCACCGCAGGAGCAGCAGAAAGAAACATTATTCTACACGTGTGCTCGCAAGCGCGCGTATAGGTATAGCGCCGTATATTCTAATTGCGCCTATAGGGCGTTCTCTCTCTCTTTCGTTCGATGGATCGCATACCTCTCTCTCTCTCTCTCTCTCTCTCTCCTCCCTCCTTGAGCATTGGTTATCGTTGCTGCGGCTGCATGCGCGCGCGCCGCGGGCGCAGAACCAGTTTAGGCGCAAATTTATATGCATAACAATGCGACCGGTTTCTCTCTCTGAGTCTCTGCGCCGATTGACAAAAAAGCGCGCGACTAGTGTCGATTTCAAGGCGCAGGTATGCGAAGGAACGGGGCAGGGAACGTTGCATCAGCGAAGCTCTGCAGCAACACGTGGAGACGCGCGCGTATGTGTGTGCAAGGGAGTTAATAGGGCGTAGGTTTTTTCGAAGTAAGGTTTTTCGATCTACAAGAAACTCGTTTGATCGAAGGTTGAACGAAGATTGAATGTGAGCGTTTTGGTGGTTAAGTAAAGCAAACGGTTTTGTGACGTTTACATTTTTAGATAAAAGATAAAAAAAAAACCTTAATATGCCTTATTTTCGTAATAAGTTTGTAATTGATGAGTAGAAAAAAAAACCTTAATAACATTACTTTTTCTGCAAAAGCTATAATTTTGTGGTTGCATAAAAACTCGCGAGTTCTGAAGCAGATGACTCAGATAATTAAAATTCACAAGGACTCTCGTAGGACATAGGAAGTAATTTTGCAATTGTTGAATTTACTGCGGCGTAAATCATTTTTTGTTTCGTTCTAGCGACAAAAGAGCAGCGCGGAATACTTTTTACTTTCTTGCACGACCAGAAAACAGAATAGTTGACTCACATGCGCGCTTAGATATGATATCTAAATATAGAACGAGAAAGAGTTTAATTATGATTTTCTAGAGCGGAAAGGGAGAAAAAAGCAGAGCGGCGGGATGATAAAAATAGGAGAGAGAATAATTAAAATGAAAAACGATGGAAAACAGGGAAAAAGCAGCTTTTTTACCTAGTCCGGAATTACCGCAACGTCTACCGTTACCTCCTTATTTTCAACATGGAAAGAACAACAGACTGCGAAACGTCGACATTCCAAAGCTATATATCACCAGTTGAGAAAATTCAAAATAGACAAAATTACCGAAGAAAATACAAAAACCACATCTGCTTCGTGTTCAAGCGCAACGCTCGGATCTATCTTGAAGTGCCCTGCCTGCCCTTACTCTCGCGTTATGGCTCTCCCTATTTAGCCCACGGGGCTTCTCTTCACGTTTACTTCGTCTCTCTCCCTACTCGAATTTCAACCAGCCTGCACGCACTCAAACTTCAATACACAACATCCCATTTGGTACCGATCCCACGTCTACGGCCACTTCAAAATATCTTCCACATCATCTTGTTTCGAGCTCGGTGCAAAGTTACAGGGTTCCGTACTTCGACTCTCGATCGCTCGAATTAAGCGAGCCTAAATAAAGTCATCGGGTTTTATGGTGATGTGCAGTGACGGGGCCGCAGCTCTTTGCACCCTGCCAAAATCGTCTCACTGCGCGCGGGGGCTTCACGGCTTAATTTACGACTGCTGTACCACATACACACGCTGCTGCGCATCGGCCTATCTTTATGAATTTTAAATTTCGCGGGTGTAAATTATGGTTTGACGTAAAGTTCAAAAAAGTCGGCGTATATAGCGAAAGTATGCGGTGCACGCGATCTTTTGAAGTTTAGTGTTTGTAAATGGGATATAAATCGAGGTGAAATTAAAATTGTGTAGTGTAGATTGAAGAATTTTCTGTAGATTATGGTTGGTTGAATAAGTTATAATAGTTGTAGGCATAGCATTAGGAGAATTTTGGTGTATTTAGGACAGTAATAAGCAAATATCATAGATAAGAATCTATAGTATACGGGAGGTTCGTTTAATTTTATTTGCATGTGCTCACGTACAGATATACCTTTATAACGTTTTATCTATGCAAAGTATCTCTAAATAAGATCAAAGCGCGAGATAGCGCCTAGAATGTGTTCCGCATTTTGGTGAGACGTTGAATGCGTTACATTCCATACACAGTTATTAAATTAACAAGATAAAACAGTTATTCCAAATATTCTCATTGTACTACGGAACAAATATGTTTAAATAAATAAAAAAAAAACAAATAATATAATAAATCCATGTTACCCTGGTAGAAATATTAACTATAACGGTAAACTATTTGTCAATTTTTAAATTAAAAACGTTACACTTTATACTTGTGTTGCTAATGTCGTCGAAGAACTCTTTATTAAAGTGAAAATAGTATATTAATGATGATTTTAAATATAATCATAGTTTTAATAAATTAAATTTTCAAAGAAAAACAGCGCTTCCAAAGGCCATCAAATCATCCAACCACGAAATAAATCCGCTCTAAATCCTTAACCACAAAAATCGTAACAAAGAGCGATTTATTAGTCCCCAGCCCCACTCATCGCCGTCATCACAAAGGAATCAAAACCTTGCGCTATTCCCTTCTCTCGGCCAATAAAATAAACTCCGCAATAATCCATCCCTTCCGCGCTATACGACTCTTCGCACCTCCGCGAGATTCCACTTCGCGCGGGAATCCTTCTCTATCGTAAATTCTGCTTTTACGGCGCGCGAACCGGTGTGTTATATACCTATATAAACACACACACACACACACACACACACACACACACACACACACACACACACACACACACCTCCCACGAAGGCGACGACACGCGCCTTTCCCGCAGAAAGAAGAAAAAATGACGAGTCGCTTCCAGGTACACACTTCATTGTTCCGACGTTCCCGCGCGGAGGCGGCCGCAGCGGAATATTGTGCAATAAAGCTGGGAAGCAGGCACGTGTGTGAGCTTCGCGGGAGGCTGAGTGGGTATAGGATGTGGGTGTGCGAGAGATGTCTTCAGTTGGGTGTTTGAGAATACGTGGAATGGGCCATGGGGCGTGTATTACGGTCGTTTAGGGTGGTACGGATATGGAAGATATGCTAAAGTGAGGGTACAGTGGTTATGTGTAAATTTAGGATTCATCAGTGGGATATGATACGTAATAATAGTAGGTAGGTGTTAAGACATTTCTAAGATAAAAGAAAAATTTAAGGTGGATCATGTTTATGATTATAAGATAAAACTTAATTGCAGTGTTCGAACTCTTGCTAAGTTCAATTAAAAACTATAAGTCTATATTATCCTTGTTAATGAAAGTTTATTATTAATCGACTCTAAATCTGAGTCTACTTTACTCCAATTATCAACAATGATTAATAACGTTATGCATTGGTGTAGTATGTGATTGGCCTAAAAGATAATTTAAAGCTTTCAGTCGTTTCATATTTTCCTCTTCGACAAAAATAATAATCAGGCAAATTCACCTGCTGTCTCTATTTCAGTATACACTCTCGGATATGAGTGATGGATTCATTATCGAAATTTCAGATGCGAATAATTTAGCTTGTGCCAAAATGGAGAAATTTCCTATAACCAGGCTACATAATTACCAGACGCCCAAAGTATATATAATAATTTATCCATAACTTCCACAATTATGTTGCGTGACCTATCTATACATATTATTAATTCAAGTGACAGCCAATTTGCAAATTGAATATATTTTTAGGATCACTTTTTGTGCCTCTATTTATATTGTATGACATTAAATAAAGCCACAAACGCATGTTCATTGTGTGGTTTCTTTCATAAGAATATAATTGTAAGACAATTGATTGTCATTCTATAGCAGATTATCTTTCAAATGAATCAACATTCATAAATCTCTCGTTTTAAAATCGTTAAATTTAAATTCTCAATTTGTAAGAATAAAAGAAAATTCAAATTATTCTGCAAAGAAGAAATATCTTTTCCACTTTGCATCACGATGTGATTGAGTTTATAATGCTGCACGTGACGACATTATTATTTCGTTAGTCAGCCTTTTATCACTGATTTGAAGAAATAAATGAATTGGAAAATGATATAAGTATAAACATAGCTCACACATATTTGTTCTGTAATAAACACGTATTGGGTCATATAATCAAATTCGTAGCTCTAAATAAAATTTTAGAAAGCTATTAATTCCTATCCATTACTTTGTAAAAAGTCCATGCCATTAACCATGTATATAACAGATACACCATAGGAAACAAAAACTTTATACACGTAACTTCAATTACTTCTACATATACACAACTATCCAACTTCATAAATCTCATTATCCACAAAAACGACGTCTTCAAACCCCTTTGGAATCGTAATCTTCACGTATACGAACCAAAGAAAAAGCTGGCACCCGCGCGGAGCCTCCGCAGTGCGGACAGTAAAGTAAAGAGAGATGACTCTCTTTCTCTCTCTTTCTTGAGTGTCGTGCAAAAAGGTATGACTCTGCGTGCATACGCGCGCGGCGGTGTACGTACGTCGCGCGCATGCACAAGAAGCCAGAGCACGACGTGGATTAATCGAGTGCGACGTCGCTGTGTGTGGAATCGCGGATAAGAAGCGCTACTCCCCGGTGGGTGTGGAGAAACGCTGGTAGGTGGGAGGAAGTGATTTTCGATTGAGGAAAAATTATCGTTGAAGTTGGATTTTTCTTGGTTAAGCGTTTTCCGTAAATTTTAGGTCCGATCGGCTGGTGTGAATTTTCGGGAAGATGGTATATGTGGTGTTAAGGTTGTATATGGGCTGTACTATGTGCGGCGAATGTCAGTATTACAACAAAATATTAATAATTAAATATAAAACCATTATATGTACTACTTTTTTATTCAATAAGTTTATATGTTATAAGTGTCAATAAGTTTATGTACTCTTTAAAATGTTTAATTATTTAAAGCTGAACAACATAGGATCCAAAAACCAAGATAATAATATAATTAATTAATAAGAATATAATTATTTATTGGTATTTTAAGTAAAAACTAACTTTTGACGTCAATTGTAAATAGTCAATACAACTAAACAATTCGATTGGTGTCTTATAAATAAGTCTAATGTCACTATCAAGTGTATCGAGGGTTTTAGAAAGGAGCGCTTTCGATTTCGTGACACTGTACTTCACTGGCAATTGAAATTCCGATCGGATGAATGGATGAATCGAAGTTACTTCATTGAAGTGAATTTCGAATTCAACAGGCTCGATTGTCTAACTTGACATTTAGCCTACAGATGATATACTTTACTTCGCTCAAACAATCAATGAATAACGTTAAACTGCAATTAGACCGCTTTGTTAACTTTCGTGTACAGTTTATTCTGGAAATGTTAAAGCTTATACTCAACTGCATACTTATGAATTTTTTATTATTTACTGATCGTATAGATTTTATTTTGAAATTTGTATATCAATTATCTGGGTAATCCAATGCTCTCTAATTAACTCCAAATAAAATGCAATCAAAATTATTAAGAGAAACTGAAAATTCAATTAGTATGACGAAATGTAATGGCTCCACCATCCTGTTTATCATCATTAAATTTTCATCTAATATACGATCCATAACATTTTACATTATTTTCAATTAATACAAATTTTCTAAAATATATAATGACCATTCACGTCTCTTCATTCATTCAAAAGTGCTTAACATTCATTTCCACTAAATTAAACTCCACCTTGAACGTTGCACATAACTGTTTCCCGCTCGCCAAAAACTACATTTCACCCATTAGACACGCGCGAAACCTTCAACCCCTCAAAAAGGCAACATCATTTCGAAACGCGCCCATTACACCTTCGCGCTGCAGCTTCAAAAACTTTCCGACACGGGAATCTGCGCTCGCCAATGCCAGCGAAGTTCACTTGGCATCCGGCACCGTAGAAGAAACAGCGGCTCCGGCACGTCGATGAATTAGACTTTTCTCGAGGATCCTACAAATAGCTCGGGCAGAAGGAGTTTCCACTCGTGCTCGGCCAATTCGCTAATGCAATGTGCCTGGCTGTATTTTTCATCCCTCGCGCGTGTGTGTAAGAGGAAGAGAGAGAGAGAGAGAGAAATCGACGCTGGCCTCGGCCCCGTTTTTTCGCATGTGAGAGCTGGAAAAGGGCTTTTCCGTTTGGCGGAGTATGTGAGGAAGAATCTTTTACGCAACGTGATGATAGTGGCGCTCGAGGAATGGATTTCGTCGGAAGTGGAGAAGGTATGTCAGAGCTTTTGAAAACGAGGAATGAGAGTTGCGATATTTTTCAGGGAAGGTATACATGGTTTGGTTGAAAAGAACTTTTATTTTTTGCAATTATGATATTGAACCGATCTTTTCTATTTAGAAATACTTTTTACAAACAATATGTACAAAATTAATACAATTATTTTTATTAATACTTAAAAGAAAAGCAATTAGACTTTTGTAATTTTAAAATATACGTTCAATTATACACCCAAGAATTAAACCTCATACATCAATTTCTATCTCAAGATTTACTTATTCCCAAGGAAACTGTACACTCACGTATACACTAGTGTTCTTTAAAAAAACCTCATAATCGCTATCGGAGCACCCACCTCCTCTTTTCCCCCAAAAAAAGCAATCGCAAACGGCGCCTCTTACAGCCCTAAATTATCCGCACCTCGCTCTCGAGCTCCTTTATCTCGCCTCTAACGACGCAAGACAAATGGACCTCGCGATAAAAGCATCGCGCGACGCAGCCTCTCTCCAAGTATAAGACGACTCGGAAAAATACGTATCCGAGCAACCGGATTTTAAATACACGTCGCGCCCTTTGCAGGATCATCATTCAATTTAGCGCAGCGCTGTATACTCGGCGCCAAGAACCGCTCGCGATCGTTATATATGTACACTTCCCAGGCAGGAGGAGGAAGAAGAAGACGACGCGAGCATTAATCATTCGCCGGTTTTCCCGGTTATATACAGTGGAAGCGTTTCCACAGCGCCTACGCGCTCGCTGCTGCTGCACCTCTCGCTCGGTGCGCTCACGCTCTTATGTGCACACGCTTCCGCTTGCACGTACTACGGAGAGTAGGTATACATCGGGTGTACGGAGTCATTGTTATTTCTGCGCGTGTTTCAATGCCGGTTGTTGGATTTTCGCCTTGTGCGGGAGAGAGAGAGAGAGAGAGAGAGTGAGAGAGAGAGAGAGAGAGAGAGAGAGAGAGAGAGAGGGAGAGAGAGAGAGGAGAGAGAGGATTTCAAGTGGAAACGCGTTGTTTGCCCGTTTTCAAAGTGATTTTGAAATTCTTGCGCCTTTGAGATAGATTGTTTTGTAAGGAATGTTTGGAATTTCGTATAATTTACTTTGAACTTATATTATTCATGCACAAAGACAAATATAGTACAATCACGATATTTTAAAATATTCTAATTCTGTTATCAAGAATTGCTGTATACTATATATTGTTTACAAATACGCAGAAATGTTTTGAAAAATAAGAATAAAATACCAGTAGAAATGTCTATACTAAAATTGCAAGTATAACCAATCACACATAATATTTAAAACTTCCGCATTTTTCACCTATCATATCCCAACACCCAATCTCCCACCACAAAACCCACCTCCAAATCAGACCCACGCCTCCTTATCCTATACCACAGGCGCGTAAAAAGCCGACACCATCAACCGCGCGGTGCACCGGGAAAAAATAAAAGAGTAAACGGAATACCCGGTGTTACGCGCTGCTATCCGTTACGAGGCAGATATACGCGCGGCCGCGAAAAAGCCCCCCCGGCCCCATTAATCATCCTTCCGCCTCCGCAGCCGCATAACGGGGCCCCTAGCTCGCGCGTACTTGAACGCCCGGTAGCCGATGCTACTGCTGCAGCTGCGAGCGCGCGCTTAAAGAGGTGTAGGTAGGTATATTTTCGGCGAGGTGTTTTGAATGATGGTAGTATACAGATATATAAGTGCGCGAGTAGTGGATGTGCCGTTAGGTGGTGAATGGTCAGTAATGCGTGTGGGATTCGAGGTACATATAATGCGATAAGATGCGTTTGCTCGATAAAGGTGGAGAGGATATAGTTTTATGAGTTTTTTTTATAGTGACGATCGTTTCGAAATGTCGTTAAAAATTGCATGTTTTTCAGTTAAAATGTATGCTGATATTTCAAAATTCTCATTAAATACAGATAAGATTTGTATCGCGCGCAAAAAATCGTTAGCGTTCACTCTAAATAACTATTAGCCGGCGTAACACTGAGATATTACCCGTGTTACACAGGCCCCTACATGTGCGTACATACATACTTGCCAAGCTTGCAGGCATTTTTCGTGTTTTAAACGCCGTCGAGGTTTTATCGTTTTTCGATGTCGCTCGTGAGCGAGCGCGCTCCGCGCGAAATATAAAACGTAGCCGCAGAGGCACACACGCTACCGCTCGCTGACCCAAATAATTTTTTTTATTTTCTTCGTACTGTATACCCTATATAGATTTTTTTTTCGGCCGCTCGGGAGATACGTAGTTTACATTTATAGTCCGGGGGTTATTGTTTTCGCATTCGTATAAATTTTTGAATGCCGCGCGGAGAGCGGCTGCGAGGTGGTGCGAATTGTGGCTTTTGTTTTTGCTCCCCCTGGAATCTGATGTTTTTTTCGCTGTCGCGATCGGTGATTGAAAGCTGATAAAATAATTGTTTTCGATTTTTGTATTTCGTTTGCCTTTTGGTTATTGAACTTTTATTAAACGATTGAATAATAATTTTTCGTTCAAATATGGAGCATATTATGTCTATTTTTAACAATATTACATTTGTTTGCCAGGGTATTGGCAAAAGTTAACGAAGTTTAATTGAATACGTTATAGCTTCGCTTCAACGTAAAAAACAATCTGATAAGAAATATATCATTAAAAATTTCTCGCTAGACCCTCTTTCCATACAAAAACCATTATTAAACCTCCTACCCATTCCCCAACACCTCACCGATCCTCCTCACGCTATTCTCGCAAAAATATCCGGCACTACTCACGCTTCTATAATAATCGGCCAGCGCAGCTCACGCGCAGCCTCGGAGGCTCGGCATAAGCTCGCGTATCCGCCAAGTGCATTTTTCGCAGCCGAAGGTCGCGTTTACGTTTGCGTAAGCAGCAGCAGCAGCAGCGGCGGCAGCAGCGTGCAGCACGCCTCTAATGTCGCCGCCGAGCGTATATATCAATTGGAATGGGATTTATTTATAGCCGGTAGCGCGCGAGGGCTATTTGTTCGTATATAGCGAGCGCGGCGCTCGTAATGTTTTTGTTTGTTGCTGCTGCAGCGAGCAGAGAACTGGAAGGTTATATAGGAGGGGGGGGGGGGGGGGGGGGTTAGAAATGTGAGGGAGGTGGGGTGTTTTGATGGAACCGAGCGATTGGATGATTAAGTGCTGTAGTGTATATATTAGAATAATACGAGTGGTGTAACAGTGGGACGAGTGCTGTTACGGTTTATACGATATTGTATAATATTGACGTAGGAAGATAGTTGAAATTAATTTGGAGTTTGGAAAGGCTGGATATAAAAAGGTGATTTTTCCAAAAACTTTTTCAATCTCGCTTAAAATTGTTATTGTAATGCGAAAATCGATTTAAATTTTAAATTTAAAAATTCTGCTTTAACAGCTCACGCGTGTATTTTTAATCCAATATCGCTTTAAAACCTTATAGAGCACGGGTTAAAATATTTTAAAATAATTGAAAGTCAATAAACTTTACCAAACACTTTTGTGATATATATTTGAATACCATCATGAATATCGGATATTTTTATTTAAAAACATTATCCCTACCGTATTCTAATGTCGCTGTATCCACCCGCTAACGCAACCCATTCACAAAACAAACTCCACCATTTCGTATACGCCTTTTTTTATTTATAAATCCGCGCCTCCCTATCCTAACGAGCGGCACATGCAGACACACACACACAC
>JAPYZO010000365.1:0-30307 GCA_030522905.1 Torymus flavipes | reverse complement strand
AGCATCTACCGCGAGCAACTCTTGACGTCGTGGCTATCTCGCTGCAACGAGGAGGGCATCGCCACAACTGCGAACTTCAGCTTAGTGACTGTGCTTGCAGACCCTTACGAGATTCGCATGTGGAATACGTATGGTTTGCCTAGGGACCAAATAAGTACGGAAAATGCTATTATGGTGACCCAGGCTGGCAGGTGGCCACTCATGATTGATCCCCAGGAGCAGGTTTGATTGAAAAATCTTGGTGGGAAAAAAAATTAGGACGAAATATAAACGTTTTTGTTTGTTTTATAGGCCAATCGATGGATACGAAATATGGAACTTCAAAACGGATTGAGAGTCTGCAAGATGACCGATTCCAATTTCATGAGAATAATGGAAGCCTGCATTAGAACCGGCGCACCCATGCTACTTCAGGAAGTTGGAGAGACGTTAGATCCGAGTCTAGAGCCGATTCTTTTGAAGCAAACTTTCGTTCAAGTATATATACTTTCTATGAAACAAAATTAATAATTTTTCAAAATTACATAAATTACTATTTTTATATATTAAAGGCTGGAAGAACACTTATTCGATTGGGTGACAACGATGTTGAATATGACTCCAACTTCCGATTGTATATCACAACGAAAATGGCGAACCCACATTACTTGCCAGAAATCTGTATCAAAGTGACAATTGTCAATTTCACTGTCACTCCTATTGGATTGGAGGACCAATTGCTAGCGTAAATATACAGATTTTACTAAAATAAATTATTAAATATAATCCTTCCTAAATAATAATTCTTACATTACTCATAATTCAGAGACGTCGTGCGGCTAGAAAAGCCCGAGCTCGAGCAAATGCGGAATGAGCTGATAGCCCAGATCAACGCCGACAAGACGCAGCTACAGAACATCGAGGACAAGATCCTGACTTTGCTATTCAGCTCGGAGGGTAATATCCTCGACAACGAAGAGCTAATCGAGACGCTGAACGAGAGCAAGGAGACGTCGGCTATTATCGCAGCGCGACTTGTCGATGCCGAGGCGACGGAGGGAGAGATTTCCGAGGCGCGCGAAGGGTATAGAAACGTGGCGACGCGCGGGTCCGTGCTGTACTTCGTCGTCGCTAATCTCGCCTTGATCGATCCGATGTACCAGTTCTCGTTGAAATACTTTAATCAGGTTGAGTGTAATTCGTATGCGATGTTGTAATATTAAAAAAAAAAAACTAATTTAAAGGAAGAGAAATAAGTCTTTTAAGCTTGTGTATGCTAATTTTGTAATGATTTATTGCAGATTTTCAACAACGTAATAGAAACCAGTGAAAAGTCGAGCGACCTTTTAAAACGTCTGCAAATTCTTTACGACGAGATAACTCTAGCCGTTTATACGATTGTATCACGAGGGTTGTTTGAAAGACACAAAATTGTCTTTAGTTTCATGACGAATATTGCAATACTTTTGAATGACGGAATCATCAATTACGCGCAGTGGAATTTCATTCTACGCGGTCCAGATCAAATTAAAACGGTATAATATTTTATTGTTCGGCGCATTCTGTTTAACTGTTAAAAGAAATTTTGATTTAATATCGTTTACATTTTTATAATAGGAAAAGAAGCCTGATTACGCAACTCTAACGGACACAATGTGGATCTCTGCAAATTACTTAGCGACGCATTTCACGAGTTTTGAAAAATTGATGACCGACATGTTTAAGAAAATCGTTTTGAAAATCGAATATTACGAAGAAGTAAAATAATAATCTATTTTCATTGTTACTCCATAAGTAAATACTACTTCTAATTTTACACTTCGTAAAATAGGAAATCAACATCTTACCCAGAAACAATATAAAAGCCCAAACAGATTGGAATGCTAATTTAACGGATATTGAAAAGCTCATGCTACTAAAGGCTTTAAAAGAGGAAAAGCTGGTTTTCGGAATAACAGCATTTGTGAAAAAGAATCTCGGTCAAAAGTTCGTAGAATCGCCAATGATATCTTTACCGGTTGTGTAAGTATAATGCGATCCATATACTTTTCTTTTATATACGTTATTTCAGTTTCAAAATCCGTCCATCACGTGACCTCTTAAAATGAAAAAGTATTTAAGTTTTGCTCCGAAAAAAAAAGTTTAATGTGATAATTTTTTTGTTCAAGGTTCCCAGATACTTCGAAAGTCACGCCTTTGGTCTTTGTGCTGAGTACGGGCTCAGATCCATTTAGCGCCTTTTTGAAGTTCGCCAACGAAATGGGCTTCTCCGAAAGGTATATACAAACTGGTTTTCTAACGATAAAATTTGAGAAATATGAAGTGCGAGAGTCACACTTTAGACACACATGGCATTCTGGTTTTTATTACACCTATTTTAGAAGTTATTTTAATATCTCTGCCCGTGTTATACTTCGTAACGTAAATTAAAATACAAATTACTTGAACTTGTCTTTCCTCGTAAAGCTACTATTTTTGCCTGATAAGAAACAATTTTTTATGTTGATTATAAAACAAAAGTATTCGAAAATATTTTAATACGAAATATTTAAGCCTGTAATCAATTTCTTATCATCTACCACTCTTCACCCTCACAGGTACCAGTCCATATCCCTAGGCCAGGGTCAGGGCCCGATAGCCGAGGGCCTCATCAGACGGGGCTGCATCGACGGCGAGTGGATTTTCCTGCAGAACTGCCACCTTGCCACCTCGTGGATGCTCGCGATGGAGAACCTCGTGATCGACATCAACGAGGAATCGGACGTGGTGCACGAGGACTTCAGGCTGTACCTGAGCTCCATGCCCAGTGCTGCGTTTCCCGTGTCCGTGCTCCAGAATTCCGTTAAGGTGACGAACGAACCGCCAAAGGGGCTCAAGGCCAATGTCAAGCGGGCGTTCTTCGAGCTCGACGAGGATTTCTTCCAGAATCACGGTTTGGGTTTTTTCGTTGCTTATTTGGTCGGATAAGTGTATTGTGTACCAATGCATAAGTCCGTTTATATTTCTTTAAAGTTTAGTTAGTCAAATTGGTGGATAAATAACTAATTCAGTACACAATTTCTGTACAAAATATATGTGCGTATTTCCGACTAAACTAATATTTAATAAATTTTCTTTGTTTATTTATTTTTCTTTTTTTTTAATTATTTGTATGATGTATGCTTTATTTAAAAAACAATCATGACGAAAGAATGTCATTATTTTCAAATAAGAAGTCGTAACTAAAATAAATTATTTATGTTTTCGCTTTATTTCATGCAAAATATTTTAACATTCTCATTTAGAGTTAGGAGAAAAGTGGCACCATATGATCTTCGGAATCTGTTTCTTCCACGCCATCATACAGGAAAGAAAGAAGTTCGGCCCCCTCGGCTGGAATATTATTTACGAGTTTAGCGATACTGACAGGGAATGCTGTTTGTTAAATCTGAAAATGTTCTGCGTAGACGGGAAAATACCGTGGGATGCTTTAATTTATACAACAGGTACAATATAAATGTGATGAACGTGATGTAGAAAATTCACCCATTTACATGCTAAATATTTTTATGTTTCTAACGATTCCTGAGAAGAAAAAAACTTTCCTTCATGAAGCATTCGATAATGCAATATATTTAATTTTTTAAATAATAATCAGGACATGGAATTGTTTTTAAGAGTAAAATTATAAGATAACTTTAATTAAGTTATTTTTATCATATTATTTGATTCTTTGTAAAAATGTGAAAGAAGTGTATGACGTAAAAACACTTGACCGATTTGACTACACAAAAAGTAAAATGTCTCTTAAGTGAAGTGTTGAGCTACCTACCCTATAAAAACTTATTAATAGAAATGGAACCGCCTCTTGGCTCTTCCAGGTATACTTCAATAGTCAACTCGATTGATTGGAATTAAAAGTAGATCATATAGATACCCACGAACTCTAATTAACGTCATTCTATATGAAAGCTTACTATTTCTATCTGTCAATAACAATTAATTTAATAATACACAGTTAAGTGTAGAAATTTAATTACCAGATTATAAGATGTAACTATATCTACAATTATCTATCTTTACACTATATCTTTTTATTATTTTACAAACACTGGAAGAATATATATTTCATTTACTTCAAAAACTTTTATTACTTTGTTTTTCGCATATAAATGAATAAAATTACTAAAATCCATGGATAAATATTGAAAAATGAATATTTATCCTTAAAATTCTTAATTTAAACATACAATATTCTTCCCTCATTTCAATCGTTTCTTACAGGTGAAATTACTTACGGCGGAAGGATTACAGACAATTGGGACTTGCGCTGCTTGAAGACCATCCTCGATTTGTTCTTTTCTTCGAAGACTTTAGATTCAGGTTCTCTTTCTCATATAATATAATTGCATGTTTACATAACACATAAGACAATTTGAAATAAGTGTATTAGAAGTATAATATAATATTACTTAATTGATTACGAAACCATAGATTACGTTTACTCGCCATCTGGAACGTATTACTGTCCTACTTACGAAAGCCTAGCTGAGTACCGCGAATTCATCGACGATTTTCCAATGATTGAAGACCCAGAAATATTCGGCATGCACGAAAACGCTAATATTGCCTTTCAAGTACAATTCTCCTTATTTCCTGATTTTCAAAATATTTTAAATTCTTCCGTTAATTCTAGCTAGCTTATTGAATATATTTAATAGAATTTTTGTTTTCGTAAAAGTATAGCAAAATAAATATCACATCGATAAATATTTAATTATTGATAAAAAAAATATTTATTTTCTAAAAATAGCTGAAAGAATCTAAAACAGTATTGGAGACAATAATGGAAGTACAGCCAAAAGTTGGCATCGGCAAGGAAGGAAAATCCGATTCGGAAATAGCTTATGAATTGGCGGATGTAATTATGGAAAAAATAGCTTTGAAAATAGACATTGATAGTTGCAATCCAAAACACTTAAAAGTATATAAACTATATAGATTCTTTGAAATCTAAAATTAAAAATTCATCAAAATTTTGTCACTATTAAATTTTGTTTTACAGAAAGATAGCGCAGGTCGCTTGCCATCGCTCACAGTTGTTCTATTACACGAAGTTGAGAGGTATAATATTTTACTGGCGAAAATTCATTTATCGATGGAAAATTTGCAAAGGGCAATTAAAGGATTTGTCGTTATGTCCGAGGAACTAGAAAACGTTTTCCGGGCACTTGTCAATAATCAAGTAAACAAATTATAATAATAAAATTCAGATTGTATTGTTGCAATAACTATTTTAAAATGTTCAAGAAATATTTTATAATTCAATAGGTACCTCAAATATGGCACAACGTGAATGTTTATCCGTCATTGAAAACCTTAGGAAGTTGGATCAGAGATTTAGAACTTAGAATTGACTTCATAAGAGTAATTGAAAAATAATTTTTTTGTCTATCATTTTTATCCTTTTTTTGATTCATCCATATTTAACTATTTTTAAACAGACTTGGTTAACTGATAAAAAACCGATTTCATTTTGGTTATCTGGCTTATCATTTCCACAAGGATTTATAACTGGCATGCTACAAACACACGCTAGAAAATATAATATTCCAATTGATCAATTAAAACTGGATTTCATTGTAACAAATGTAGTGCTAGACCAAGAGGATATTGAAGTAGCCCACAAAGATCCAGGCAAAGAAGTAAGATACAAAAATTTGATTTCACAAATATAATATTTATGTATATTTATAAAAAATTACACTGAAAAATTTTAAGAATAATTTTACAATCTTAATTTTTTAAAGCCTAATAAATACTTTTACAAAATTTAGATTTTTAATATATAACATAATTAATTTACTTTTAGGTACCCAGTATCTATAAAAATCTTGAAGTTCCAGAAGATGGATTGCTCATTCATGGCCTCTACATAGACGCTGGAAAATGGGATCCTAAATTCAAAATTTTAATTGATGCTAGTAAAGGTGAAATGAATCCTTCATTGCCAGTAGTTCATGTTGTTCCAGTTCTGTCCCTACCAGACAATGATTCAAGATACATTGCTCCTTTATATAAGACAAGCATTCGAGCTGGAGTTTTATCAACCACTGGACACAGTACTAATTTTGTTATGCCTGTATTGCTTCCTTCTGCTCGCCAACAATCATACTGGATACTCAAAGGAACTGCGTTATTAATACAAATGACAAACTAGAACTAATTTATTTAACAAATAAGAAATTTTTAATTTAATATTCATAAATGTAAAAACTACATTTTGTGCAAAACATGAATAAAGTTTTATATATTCAATTAGATTTGTTATAAACAAGTCTTTTTGTTCATAGAATACAATTTTGATATCTAACCGGTATCTTTTATATAAATATATATAAACCTAAGGTTAATATCACACAATAAATTAGAATGGCAGAATGTAAGTAGAGAAGCGATTTGTTGCGAATGTCAGACTCATCTAATGAAAAAATCTTATAGATAAAAAAAATACTGTGTGAATTCAATAAATGTTATTAGCTAATTCTCTTTCCTTTCTTGCAGCAATAATAGAATGATAATTATAATCATCTTCATCGATAGTCCACATTAATATCATGTATATTGTCAATATGGAAGCAAGAAGTAATCGATCAAGGCTGAAAAACAAATATCAAACAATATATTACACAGATAATACAATATTTTATTAGTATTTATTTGAATCTTTAAAAAATAGTTTATTATTACCTCATAAGTGGATAAACCCACAATATTACTAGGAAGCCCATAAAGCTCGGATGCCTCATGTGCATCAGATACCTCTGGAGATCTCGGGATTTCATTGTCATAGGACGAGGTCTACCAGAAAGTTTGTAATAAACCTGCTTCAATCCAGATAATTCTGCTAAATCCATCATACAACAGCCACAATAGACTAAAGACCAAGCAAGAATATGAGAAACATTAACAACTATCCATGAATAACTTTCTTCTGACATATCAAATTTCCAAATTGATGCCCAAGGTACAGGTTGCCAGTATGACATTACTAAATATAAAATTGCTGAGCTACTGGCATTGTAAATACTGCGTTCGATATCTTCGATTTCAAACTTATAGTAGAAATTTTTAATAAGGTCACTTGCCATCACAGAATGTTGCAGTATAAAGGCACTGATTAAGCTTGTATTCATTAGTAGAATCCATAATGTTTTAAGGATTACACCATCTCCTATAAATAACCAAAGCAAAATTGATGAAAATTCGATATTCTTAGGATTGCAATAACAATTTTATCAAACTTACCGTTTTTTAATTCATCATTTTCCGCAATATCAATCGGTTTCGACAAAAAACCAGTGAAAGTGCAAAGAGTGTAAAATGTATACAGAAAGCTACTGCTGCACACCACCACTCTCAATACATTAGAAATCATCTTCAGATTTAAACTTATAAATAAATAAATAAGTTATAAATAAATAAATAAACTTAAACTAGGTAAGTTAACGACAACTTTATTTTTGGGGCGTCTGTTATCGGAGCGCCGAGCGCGAACGCCGCGCAGTAAACATGACAGTTGACTTCTGAGGGAAAAAACTGTTTATTTCAGGTTATGTATGCACCAACACAGACAAGGAGGGGCGCGTCCGTGTGTTTACATAAAAGCATCATCTGTACTTTTGGAGCTCCAAGGAGTCACTCGGCCTAATTCTATATTCCAACAAGGAAACTATGCGCGCGCTATTCTTTTAATAAATTGTTTCTAAGAAACGTAATTCATGAAAATAAAACGTCTAAAATATTATAAGTTACATAATTACTGCATAAAGTCGTAAAGGGTCACTTTATGTAAATAAGAAAAATAATACTATTAAAAAAAAGGTCTATAAAATCAATACTTTTTTTATTAATAGTAATAGAAAAATTATATATAG
Organism: Torymus flavipes; assembly: GCA_030522905.1. NCBI lineage: Eukaryota > Metazoa > Arthropoda > Insecta > Hymenoptera > Torymidae > Torymus > Torymus flavipes. Next base: position 22,412 of record JAPYZO010000365.1, on the reverse strand, counting down.
TTTCAATTCAAAATTAAATTGTAGTAAGTAAATGACTCATGGTTTGTAAAAATGTTTAGATACTTAATAACAAAACTCCTATTATCTTCATAAAAAAAAAAAATTAAAAAATAATAGTAGAACGCCACCAACTTATAACTTATAACTCAATTAAATTCTTTCGATTTTAATCAAATCAGATAAGGGGCGTTGATAAGAAAATACTATAATACACAAATTCCTCAATCGATAATCTCACGTCCCACGAATTGACTCATTCAAGTATATTTTACACACGACCTCCCAATAAACGTAGTTATAAGACACACGTGATATCAAGCTGCAATATTCAACAAGCTCGTACCTGCAATCCCCGACAAAAATTCCCAGCCCCGCACGATAACGTCCGCAGAGCTTGGGAATCCACACGATGCATCAACTCCACGTTACATCACCGCAGCTCATTGTCGCCGCGGCACGAAAAGCCGCAACTCACCTTTCCTCGCATACATTATTCACGAATTCGAAAATACGCTCCCAAAATTGCAGATGGCACTCCAGTCGCGCACGATCGTGCTCCGCGCTCTCTTCTCTCTCCTCTCTCTTTCCCCCCTCCATCGTCAACTTCCATCGCGCTCGCGCAGATTCCGGAGCAGCAAGCAGCGGCGGCGGCGTCGTCGCCGCACTCCCACACATCGACACGGGACGGGCGAGCGTATACGTGTGTCGTGTCTCTCTCTGCTTATGCCTCCGCGCCGCCGCGACAGCGCAGAGTAGAGTAGCAGCAGCAGCAGCACACGCCGCCGCGCTGCATCAGTAAGTCGTCGTCGCGGGTGCAGACAGCAGCAGTGTACAGCAGCAGGCAGGACGGTGTGCGAGGAGGAGAGACACGACGATGAGGATCGCCGCGGCGTCGTAGGGACGGTGCTATCAGCATCCCTGCAACGACGACGTAGACGGAAAGAAAGGGAGAGAGAGACGGGAGAAAGGGAGGAGAGGGAGAAGCATCAGCAGCGGGCGCGACGACTGTGCTTTACGGTGCAGTGTCTGTGCTGCGAGGACGACGCCGGTGAGTGGTGCAGCAGGCCTAGTGCGCGTGTGTGGCGGCGCGCTACCATTACTGCTCTTCAGGATGACCAGCAGCAGCGGCGAGGCTACCTCGAACAACGAGCCCAGCGGCAGCAACAGCGGCAATGGCAGTGGCGGCGGTGGCAGCAACGTCGAGAGCGAGTACCTCACGATCAACGAAAAGAACGCCTGGCCCGTCATGTACCAGGTGCGTAGTATAGCAGCAGCAGCACGCGTTCACGGTTAAGCGGACGTGCGCGCTATAACCTACTACCACTACAAATATACTATGCGACATTTACTACTACTACTCCCACCCCCGCCCGTACGAGCGCGTGACTCCTTTTTCTGCTCCGAAATACGAAAGAAAGCTCTGTGTGCGTGTACATTGCGGGGGCGAGCCTAGCCCTCCTCCTTCCCCTCCCACCCGTGTAATTGCGTGTAATTTGTTTTTTCCTGCCGCCTCCCCGCGCCCGCGAGTACTCTACGCTCTTCCCGTGCGGGTTTGTTTATCGCGCTCGGTTTGTTCCTCCCCGATCAATCCGCCGCTGCAGCGTTCGCTCGTTCTCGGTACTTTATCTCTTCCTCCGCTCTCTCTCTTTCTCTCTCTCTCGCTCGCTCGTGCGCGTCGCCCCGCACACGCCGCCGTCGCCGTCCTTCTCGGTATTCGTCATCCTGACACACACGAGCGAGCGCTGCAGGGGGACGCCGAAGGCTGCGCGCGCGTTCACTCGCTCGCTCGCTGCATAAAAGGCCCCTTTTGTTCTTCTTTCCTCTCGCTCGCTCGCGCATATAAGCGCTCCGCCGCTCTCTCGTTCGCTCTCGAGGCGATTTTTCCTTGGAAAAAAATGCTCCCCTGAGAGAGGGACAGAGAGAGAGAGAGAGAGAGAGAGAGAGAGAAGGGGACACACCGAGGTGTGTAGAGAGAAAGAGCGAGAGAGAGATGGAGAGAAAAAAGAGGAACACTGTCAACAGTGCCGTGTGTGCACGTTCGAGAGAGAGAGGGAGAGAGCTACAATGGAGTCGATCTAGTTTCGCCTCGCGACGTCTTCGCCACACTGTCTCTCGAACTGCTAAGGTTTTTTGCGAGATGGCTTTTTTCTTGCCTGGCCGCGGTTATGATTCGGGTACAGCACTCGCCTGCAACTATAGCGGCAGCGTAGCGAAGACGTTGTTGCGACGAATAGCGCAAGACGGGGCTTTGAGGTTATACAGAACGTGGTGGAGGCGCGCGTCGCGCTGTGCGCTGGAAACCATGAAAACGAAGCACTTTACTGGCTCTTTAACCTGCTTGCGGGTTATTTGCCTGATAGGCTCTTATCGCGCGCCCTACATAAAATCGGTTTTTAGAGTAATGCTCGGCGACGCTCTGATGAAATTTCAGCCTGAGTGGCTAAATATTGAACCATTATGGCAATGTTTGACTTCGCCTCGTTATTATTTGTCGCGTTGTAAACTTTGCTCCAATTTACTCTATACCTTTTATGACTCAACTTAGTCATAATATTTAATATTTCATGAAAACAATTAACCTTGGAGTCATTGTTAAAAGTTTTGCGCTTATTGGATTTTTTTTTATTTTATTGTTTATTGGAAAACCTATAAAATACTGCATCAATACTGAAAATGTATCATATATTGTGTTCAAAAAGTTATTCTGTAATTTAATAATTTGTACTGTTGAAATAATTTTTTATTTGGATAATTTTAAAAATAAAAAGTTAACGTTAACTTGTAAATAATTATTTCTCATAAATGATATATAATACAATATCCATTTAATAGTTTTTCAGATGTATGAGTATTTTCTCACTACTTACCAGAAAAAGACTATCTTTAAATCCAATAAAGCAGCACTAATGCAATTTACCTAACGTAATTCAACTTCGTGTCTTCTTAGGTTACACAGCACCTCGACAGGTTGCCAATCCCTTCCTAGTAGAGTCAATGAACTGTGAGAAAAAAAGGGAAGATTCTTTACATATACATGATTGTCAAAATTTTCTCATGGTTCTGTTTTTTTTTTATCTTTTTCTTCATTTGCGTTCTACCCAAGCATTGTTGACTCATAATGAAATAGCCCCATTCCCATGCTCCAATTTTACTAGTCAAGGCAACAAAACTGTAAATACCAAACATTAGAATTTTAATTTAGGGTAAAATAATTTCGAATTATTATTAAACTTATTCTTAATTTTATTAACCAAACTACTTATAAAATTAATATTATTAGATATTTTTAAAATACTTCATGAATGTTTCTTAAGTATATAATTTTTTCACAATTTATAAATTACGTTTCTTTAAATAAGAGTAAAATTAAACTGAAATAAACGATTTTTGTGTAACTTAATTTTCAATGAAACAATTTTTTTTATAATATAAATTTAATAGTATTATTAATGGCTAAGTAGGAAACTAGATTTAGAAACTGTTATGCAATTCATATGATTCCGAGCGTGACCTATAATCATTGAATCCATCAGCATGAAATTACTAAAAATCTTAGGTACATTATTCATTTCTTTGACATTTCCTGAGTTTCCCTTTTGCTCTTTACAGTCATATCTGTTTTATTTCTCATATCCTTGCAGAAGCAGAACTTGCTTCTATGACTCATTCACTGTACTTGCATTGAAGTGCAAGGCTCTCCATCGTATTTCTAACTAAATGTTGTAGTTATAGCTTCCTAACATATTGTTTTGTGTCGTAATTATAAATCATTACATAAGAATCTCATTTTTCATGACACATTGTCACTTTTGTTTCTTATTATTAGTCCTCTGCTAATTTCCTGGTATTGAAAGGAAATATGTTTTCTGATAATCCATTGAAAGTTTCTATACTTTCAACCTCGTTCAATTCACAGAATTCTATTACAGATTTGGTTGTAAGTGTTGTCAATCAAGTAAAAAAATTTAATTACTTATTTTATGAAAAATTAAAAATAAAAATTTTAGTCGATGGATCTTTATAAATCTCATGATATATTTTTTATAAAAAAATATGCGATATACTATAATTCTTCTTATGTTTTTCTTTCATAGATGATACGTAGTGGAAGCAGTAACTTTGATTACACAGTAAACGAAAGTAAAAAGGCACAGAATAGAGCTTTAAACCGTTACAGAGATGTTGCACCTTATGATCACTCAAGAATCATTCTTCAGAAAGGTTCAACAGATTACATCAATGCCAATCTTCTGCGAGTAAGTTATTTTCTTTTAGTTTAAATAATTTAACAAGAAAAAAACAATTAGTATGCAGTTTTTCTACTTTAATGTTCAAAATCATTTTAGTGTTAATATGAAATAAAAAAAAAATAGGCCATTCTTTTCCTTATATAAATAAAAAAATAAAATCAAGCAATATTCTTTTTATTGACCTTGAAAAAAAGTTGTTGAAATTTATTACACTATTAAAATATCAATTCAATATGATATCACAAGTAGGAAAAGTGCATAATAGTGCATTTATATGATATAGATAAATTTTTATAATATTCTTCTTTTTTTCAAACTTTTCATAAAATTTTTTTGTTAAATAAAAACCAATTTAATTTTATTGTGAAAAATATATTATAACATTTTTTTATAACTTTTTTATTTAAAATGTTTATTTTTTTTTTTACTCTTTTACTTTTTTACAGATGGAAAATGCTCACAGACAATATATCTTAACACAAGGACCATTACCATGTACAGCTGGCCATTTTTGGCTAATGGTGTGGGAGCAAAACAGTAAAGCAATAATTATGCTAAACAAAGTGATTGAAAAGAGTGCAGTAAAGTGCCATCAGTATTGGCCCCTGGAGGGTTCATCGGATCCCACAATGACTTTCCCAGATGTTGATCTTAAAGTAGAATATGTCACCAAAACTGACACAGCAGATTATACAACTAGAACACTCAGGTAAGACTGCAAAATGTATGAGTATAGTATTCCTAATGTGTTCCTGTAATATGAGTCATAAGCAAAAAATTCATTGCGAAAACTTAAAATTAGTTCTTGAAAAAATAAAACTTGTACATGACTTCATTTTAAAAATTATTTGTGTTTCGTTTTTTTCTATACAAAAAAATTTATAAAAATAAATATTTTTGTTTCTAATTAATTTTTGTTGAGCTTTAACTTATAGCAATTTTCAATTACATGATTCTTCTATTGTATACATATTTTTCAAAAACATAGCAGTACCAAATACGAGATATTAAGATCATAAATTATTAAAAAATTTAAAAACATTTTTTCAAGCGATATTTTAAAGATTCAGAATGCGCAACAACGCTTGAGCGTGAAGCTTCGTCGATCCATTCAAGCTTCGCGAAGGCACGTGAACTCTTGGTTGTTCGCCAAAAAACACGAAAGGCTCCACGCGCCGGCGTTACACGCATCTTTCATCAGAGTTCTTTAGAGTCATTAAAATCCGCCCCCTCCGACCACTTAGGATTATTATTTATAAAATGTTGTGTCTGTAATTAGATTAACGAATCTCGAGACGAACGAGAGCAGGGATATATTGCACTTTCACTACACCACGTGGCCGGACTTCGGTGTACCCCAGAGTCCCACTGCGTTTCTGCGATTTCTGGCGGACGTCAGGCAGTCCGGTGCGCTCGACCAAAACGTTGGTCCGCCCATTGTCCACTGTTCAGCCGGCATCGGTAGATCCGGGACTTTCTGTCTGGCGGATACGTGCTTGGTACTGGTAAGTGCTTTTCATTATCTTGATTTTTTAAACGAGTATTGAGAGTATTTGAAAGTTTCTTTTTGCTTACGATAAATTTGAATTTCTAGATTGAAGAAAATGGATCGAATTCTGTTAAAGTGGTAGATGTTTTGTTGGAAATGAGACGATCTCGTATGGGCTTAATTCAAACACCTGATCAACTGCGGTTTTCCTATGAAGCCATTATCGAAGGATCGAAACAACTTCCACTCAATAACGTGGTAACTAATACCAATTCACAGTAGCGCAATGCTATTAGCTATTTTGTTTGTTACGCGTTAATTAATTTGCATCAAAGCTAATGACCACGATTTTCTTTAAATAATAGTTTCAACATTCATTTTTGTGTTCATTTTGCATGTAGCAATAATAATTTTTATTCAATAACGACATTTACAATACATTAATTCATTGATCTAATAGCATTGGTCTGCTGTGTTTATAAAACATTGAAATTTAAAACAAATTTTTAATTTGTTTTTAAATTGCAGAACATCACTAATAACGAAATAGTGACTAATCATTATGACATCGTGAACAATATAAGTAATTCGTCACTGGAAGATGATGACGAACCACCCCCTCTGCCACCTCCGAGGGGCGAATCCTTAGCTCGTAGTATGATGTCAGATATGACACCTAGCCCTACTACCGAGAATGGTAACTTTTATTTGTTTGTTTTTTTATTAAGATATCATTTTTATAAGCAAAGGTTTTTTATCCTAAAAATATCAATTTCTTCGTTTAATCCTAACTAATATCTTGTCATTACTTAAACTTAATTAATATCTTAATGTTATTTGTAACTAATAATTCATTCTCAAATTTGATTTAAAAAATACGAATTTGTCCAAATGCTTTCTCATTTAAATTTTATATTATTTTCATATTATTTAACTTCATATATTAATTAATATTCACATAATAATAATTTACAGAAAATTCTGTAAGTAATCCGCCCGACAAACCGTTGCCATTTGAACCACCCGAGGGTATTAATTCGAATTCAGTTGGAGCGGCAAACCACGTTAACGAGCAAAATGCTTCTGGTGCTAATGCAAGTCAAAGCACGAGTGATGGAGAAAACTCGTTTCAAACAAATAGTCCACCGTCCAGTCCCGATTCGTAAGTATTAACTCCAATGATTTTCAAATATACGAAAGATAAGAGTTACAAGATTCATTTAATCAGAAATCATAAGAATTTATTAGAATTTTAAGTTATATCTGCATTGTTTTGTTATTTCTCTTTAATTAATTTTAATTGATTGAAAAACGAAAAAATTATACTATTTAATGATAAAAATCGATACTAAACTATTATTAAAATAAAAATACTAACTGTTATTAATACATAAATTGCTGATTCTTTAGGAAAAACGAGCTGCGTCGACGACGAATGGAGAAGAATCAACGGCTCGACGCGCAGGTGCGGGAGATGAAGCGTCGACAGAAGGAATCAGAAGAGTGGCAGAAACTCAAGAGGTCATTATTTTCGCCCCTTTCACTAGGTCTAGGCGCTGCTATTGTTGGTGGGGGTGTTCTTGCGATCTATGGATACTTTTACATGCGCGGCTAGACTGTACGCGCCGAACGTACAATGGCAGTATAGTTATGACGGGGATGATAGAAATGACTTTAACTATTCAAAACGCGAAATCAACACCACTCTTCTATTTTCTAAAAAGATTAAAAGATCGTCGCTCCGAATCTATTTTGTGTTGCTATGTGACACATATATAAACATAACGCGTAACGAAATATGATGGTAAACAATAAAAAGAATAACTGACGAGAGAATATAAAAAAGGAGCTTTCAAGATTCTAGCGACGTAATAATCTTGATCTCGAGAAATAGCTCCAATAAAATTTCGAATCAGTAGAAAATAATATTTTTTTATCGAAAACGGTAATGGGAAAAAGCGTAAAATTTTCAATTCGTATTCAGAGTTTCTCGTTTCGAAATTCTCGCGTATTTCTCTTAACTTACTGAAGCTGGGAATTCTGAAGTACACTGATTAGTTACCCTTTGGCTTTATTCTTCTAGTGGAAAAGCAAAAGAGGTACAATTTGATCAAAAGTACATGAATTCGTAGGTGTTATTAAACGCAGTAAAAACAAACAAATAAGAAATATTCAGGGTACCAAAAGAGCACCGATTAGGTGCGTAGATTACAATTTTTAATTTAAAAAACTAATCATCTTTGATGATTTATTTTCAAAGAGGCCAAGATAAAAGACAGTCATTATATGGAAAAGAGAGATAGGAGGGGTTTTCTAGTTTTCGTTTCATGAATTTTATGCATCTGTCGAATACGCGAATCGTTGAGCGAAATCGCGAGCGCGACCTTTTTTTATCTGAGTGGTGTTTTTTGGGAACACGCGCACTTCGGGGAGGCGATAAAGAATTTTAGTCGCAGAGTTGGGCGAGATTTGTATTATAACCATAATTGCTATTATTCAATTTTGATGATTGTAATTTTATAATTGCATATAAATAGAGTTTTCATTAACTGTGATGCATACGACTTGCAAAACTAATTCGTTTATCCATCATATATACACCTTTATATATATATAAATATATAAAACTATGAAATACTTTATTTAATAACGTTACTTAATGATTCGTTTAAAAATGCCTTTTACCAGTTGTCGTGTGGTAACTATATATTTTTATTTATAATTGCAATGTTGACAAAGAGCTACGGAATCGCACTTGTTAAAATGAATCCAATTTTATTATCATATCAAAGTAATTTTATATAAAAAACACATAATTTTTTAACTGGCATACGTTTTTTCTGTTTGCAATTTTTTTTGCATAACCACGTATAGTTGTTGAATGTTAAAACAAGATTTAAAAATAATACTTAGATGTTTAAGTATCTCTCTGTATAAGAGTTAATATTGAACTGATCAATATAGTCAATGAATTTTTAAAATAAAATTACAATTATTAAAAGTAATAGTAAATTTTCTTACGTGATTTCTTAACTCAATGATTTTTTATTGTCCAACTCTGTTTAATCGTCGGTAAACAGCTAAACGTGATATATTACATGCTGATCAGAATAATGAAAATTATTGGTATATTACGTCTTTTTTAATCGAGAATAACCAACGTCGTCGAGAGTATATAACAGTTAACGTAGAAAAGCAACAAAAAGTGAGAATATCGTCGACTGCGATACTCCGAAGTGACTGAAAGACTGAGTATGGATATAACAATTTCTTATAAAATGAAAAAAAAAAGAGAAAAAGTAAGACGTTTAGCATCAGTGAGAAGCGCAAAGACGAAGAGAACATATAAGTTACATAGTAGGGTAACTGCATAATCCTTAAGCAAGCAATTTTTACATGTAACCGTAGAGAGAAATCGGAAGAATGAAAGATAGAGTATGTAAGAGAAAATAAAATATGTTGAATCGAGTGGCGAGAAAGTCAGTGCATACTGGTTCGATAACATACGTTTATTTAGATTCGAATAGATTAATTTTATCTCACTACAGATCGTTTAAAGAGAAAAGGATCCGAATCTGAATTATTGAAAAGTCGAACAACTTGCACTATAGTCACGCTGAAAATATGAATTCAGTAAACATACATTTTCAAATTTAATTGTTTTCACTTTATTTATGAAACATACCATCCTTAGCATACATAACATAGAAAAATATATACAATAAATATACATATATATTTATTAAAAAAAGGCAACTTAACTTGCTTTATATCATTTTCAATAATTCAGTAGTAGAAAGTAGGAAAAAATAGAAAAAAATACATGAAGACACGGTGCTACTTTGAAGTTCCAAGACAAAGAATATAAAGACAAACGCAAAAAAAAGGTTACGACAGATCGTATGAAAGGACTAAAACGAATGTATGTGCGCGTGTGAATGTGGGAAAGAAGCAAATAGTGCGTAAGAGTGCCTGAAGCAAAGAAGAAATAATACAAAGGATTAAAACTCAATATAAAAGACAATTTACGACGATCTACGGTTTTTACTTCAAACAGTTCTTTTCTATACAGCATATATATTCACGACCCTTCAAATGAAAATGCGTAAAAAAAATACAGAAACATAGAAAAGTGCCTACTTGTACGACAGAAAAAAAAACAAAGACAAACGGAGCGATTTAGTCTTTAGTGATTTAGTGGCTTACAGCGTATTTTGCTTGTGAGAAAGTTTTTTAAATCTATTTTTTTAAATTAGATATTTTTCTGCAGAGTTCTGAAGATAGACATTTTTACGGAATTTCTTTAGAAATTAAAACAAGTATTTGTTATTGTTAAATTTGGTCTTTCTCACAATACAAAAAAATTAGTTTTTTTCACTTTGAAAGGAGTTTACTTGTGAAAAAAAATCACCGAAAAGCATGTAGATCTTTTAGTGATTGACAATATCATCACATGACTATTCCCGATACTTCGGACAGCTAACTATTAATATCTCACAAATATTTCTAAGAAAGATTAACATATAAAAATAAGTCATTTTCACATTATGTTGACAACATAAAGCACGATATTATCTTAAACGAATGAATTTAATGGTTTTGCATGAATTAACAAAATGGATAATGTTGAAGGTTCAGGGAGTAAAAACATTACGTCGGAAAAGAAATGCAAATTTTGCAGATTAAAGAAAATCATTTACATTTTACGTATCACAGAACAAGATTATTTTGCAAAACTAGCCAAATGAAATACTATACGTATAGATGGAAAACTTTATGCAAAAGAGAATAAACAGAAAATAACTATTTCTCGCTACTCAAACTCTCGTAGTTACTGTATTTATATATATACGCGGTGTAACGTTGTAAGAGACTGTACGAATGCTATTTTCAATGTAAAAGAGCGCGATGCTGATGGAAAGTACATAGCAACGCGGCGAAATATAAACAATGATAAGAAGGATCGAGGTGGAACGAGCTAAGATTAAGAAGAGATATGCACGAAAATCATTCGAAATGTTATTTTTTATAGAAGCTTGAATACTTTAAAAAAAATAGTTTCATAACGCGTAGAGTATATAGTGAAATTACTTTAAGAATATTTTAAATTTATTTATTATTAAAGAATTGTAGATCTTATTTTGCTTTTAGTATTTAAAAAATTAAATTTTTTTATACTTATTAATGTGCAAACTTAAGGAGTTTTTAGTTTTACAATTAAATATTAGAGGTTCTGAATAATTTTGTATGCATATCTCATTTTGATAGTGCAAGACAAAGCAATATGATAAACGAGTGTGTAAAAAGCGTTTCATCGTGTGTGTGAGTGCGTTCGAGTGCGAAGTGCAAATTAATTTTATATATATACATAAATATATAATGAAAGTCCTGCAAACCGTCGATTCGCAAAGAAACAAACCACACACCTGATGATTCAAGATTCATCTCTACACTTCGTCACCCCTCGAATGCCATTGATTTTATCTTTTCATTTTTTACATTTATCTTCAATGGTAGAAAATAAATTATTCCAAATACTACATATAGTACGATCCAAATTTTGCACACAATATAATGACTTCATTTTAATAATAATTATGACTTTAATCATTAATAATATAGTAATGTTGATAATATTTTGGTGTGATAGTTTTCAAATTTTTCATTACCGCTTTAAGCTTTTTATTTATTTAATTGTTTAATAAACATACGTAGAAATTAATTTTTTCTATTTGAATATCTTGAAGTTTTATTTGAGATATTATCTTTTATTAGTGATATTTACGAAAATTAATTTCCAAAATCTACGTATGCTTTATACGATAAAACGAAACACCCTATGATTTTTTTGCCGTTATCCAAATATTTTTATTACAAAACAAAATTTTATTTATCTTTTCATTTATTGAAGGCAAATCATTTATCGATCTTAATTTTTTAAAGCAGCATTGTATGGTTTTTTATTTCCACGTAAACACTTCTTTTTATTTTGTATAAGATAAAATTGATAAATAGTGACACCTCAAGTTAATTTTTTTATATTCATTTGCTATGAAACTACCAAAAGTGCAGCTCCATTGAAAATTCTGATCGATGCTTGGTATGATCATTCAACACGACTAAACGCACTAAGGATTTTTAACAAAATTTCTTAAAAACTTAACAATTAAAAAAAACGGGTGGGTAGCGCCGATAAAAAGGGCGCTCACGCTCTCTCGCACTCTTTATCACCTGCGATGGCTAAAAAATCCTGAGTGTTTGTTGAAATTTGCAATTGATTTATTTTCAGATCGAAAAGCGAAACCAGCGAGCAGAGTGAAAGCGCGCAAGAAGAAACCACCGAGTCGCCGAGTTAGTCACGGCGAGTCGGCGGGAAGAGTGTCAGTCGCGGGTCGCCGGTGGCCGGCGTCGGGATAATACACGTTGTGTCTCTCACGCAGCTCCTATGCGTGGGAAAATGCGCGTTTGCGGTCCACGAGCCGCAAACTCCTCCTTCGTGTCTTCTATCCCTTGACTATAGCCGACCGATATGAATTGTTTCGTCTTCATTATGGATAACGGGCTGAAAAGCAACAAAAAAATACTATATTTTTCTCTCGTTTTCTCCGTTTTCCTTCTTTTTCTTTTGCCTTTCGAAAACGGAGAGCGAGCACTGATTTATTTTTCCTCGTTATTTATTATTTTTTGCATACATCTCTCGAGGTCGATGTTTAAAATTGTTAAAGAGATGAGGGAAAACTTTATAGATAACTAATGAAAACGGTGAAATATGAAATTGTTTGTGGTTTGACAAGGATACTCTTTCAATTATCTGATTACAGTGTGGCTTGGATTTATACATATATATACAGTTTGCTCCTCGAGGCAATAGTACCTGTAAATTGTATTTTTTTAACGAATGAATTGTTCAACGGTATCTAGATCTCGTTTACGCATGATAAACGTTTGATATTGTACATAAATTATTGCCAGATGAAATTGTAAAAAAAACTGATTTTTTTTCATTGCTGAAATTAGGAAAATTGTGTTAGTAATATTTGTACGTTTCTTTTTTTTTTTTTTTTTTTTTTTTTAATTAAAATATTATTTTAAAAGAGCATTTATTAAAATTGGCTTGCAGCATGTTTTCTTTTTTTTTTAATAAAATGAATTGATAATTAATTGATGTGTAAAATTGTACCATGAAAATTAAATTTATAAATTTTTTATTATCGATTGATACTTGAAAACAAATGTAAACTATAGTTATACAAAATTTGTAGTGATTGATAATGTAAAACAATAAAAGTTTTTAAAAGTGTTTTGATTAATGTATTACATACCCAAATCTGTTATTTTACATTATTAGTTACTATAAGTTTGATATAAATTTGTACATTTGTACTACTTTACTTGTAATTGAAGGCTTAAACTAAAGTACAAAAATGCGCTAAGAATCTCTAATAAATAAAATTTACAATTCAATGTTGTTTCTTGGTTGAATACTAATTAATTATCATTCATTATCATCCAAATATTCAAATAACAAGATAATTAGCTCATTTTAATGTTTTGAAATTGCTAAATCATTCACTGCATTTTCACTAATTAACGTTTCAAGTAGCTAAAACATAAAACTTTATATTCCATTTAATCCTCTAAATGAATTAAAAAAGTATGCAATATACTTTCGCTAACATTATTTAATAAAGTTTTATCAAGTACTTAATTCTTTTATAATATAAAATTTTGAATTTATAAAATAGAAATTGAGTAAACTAGACTAAAATAAGTTTTTTTATTTGTCTGAAAAAATGATGTGGTTTGATTCATATTAATAAAACAAAACGATTTAAAAAAAAAGGTATTAGAACTACGCCTTCAATCTATTTCCTAGCTCTAATTTTATTATTAATTCTAGTTTGAGTAAAGTTCTTATCTCAATAAAATTAAAATATCCTTTTTCGACTACTCATATAGAAATTAAGTGAAGCATCCGCAAAATTAATTATTGTCATTTCCACTTTCAACAATAGCTAACTGCAATAATAAAAAAACTAATTAAATAAACTATTACATCATTATATGATGTAAAAAAAATTAAACATAAAATCTGTTAATAAAAATTACTCAGCTAGTATAATAATAATAACTAAAACAACACAATCTTACCGATTGCCTCTAACGTTCGAACATAAATTCTCCCGAAACCTCGGCAACATCAGACCACCACCCGGCGACAACTTCAACGCTTTTCGCCGAAATCCTCGTCTCAATCTCAACAACCTCGACAACCTCTATATATAGATACACATACCCACCTTACGCGGGGGAAAACGTCAAATGTCGCGGTGCGCAACGGCCCCGCGTCCTGTGTTATGCGGCTGCGATGCTCGCTCACGATCACCTGGATGATGATCGTCGCTGTGAGTCTCAGTAATTCTGCGCACGCAGGTAAAATGGCTCGGGAAGGCGGCGAGGTCGACGAGACGATCGGTGCCCTGTTCGGCCGCAGTGGTGGAAAATCGCTCAGAGACAGTGGACTGTTTGACGACGAGGTGGCGGCGACCGAGAGGTTTATCGGTAATTTCGCTGACTTATTGGAGGTCGTAGAAAAGAAGGGGGAGTGATGAGTGCAGTTGATTCCGATTGAGTATCGAGATAAGATTGTTTGTGAGATATCGGTAATTGTATCGATGGTGGCTAAATATCTGAGGAAAACTTTTTTTTTTTTTTAATATTGTAGGTAGTAGTTATTTTGGAGTTCGCAATCAATTTTCCCATGAAACATATGATTTTCTATGATAACCTATTAGTACTCCAGCACACCATAAATTTAGTTAAAAAAATTTTAAATGACATTTAGTACTGTAGGAATACAACCAAAAAAATGACAAAATTTTTATTTTCCATATTATTGCATCTTAGATTTTCAGCATGTTATTTTTAAAATACTTTTTTTAGCACAATAACCTAATTTATAAGAGTTGACAACAATATCATTCAAATCTATAGATGATACGCTATTGTTAAAATTATAGCAAACTAAAAAAAATTATATTCTAAAGACAGCAATCGTCTTGCTGCTGTTGATCCCAATAACGCAAGAGCCTTTGCGAAAAAAAGTCTGCTGGACATGTCGGGTCCGGAAATTCTCCAAGACTCGGACAATCTAATCGATTCCGATTCAAACGCGCCTCACGTCCGAGTCAAGCGAATCGCAGATTTATTGGATTCACCTCGGCGGACGATTCCTATTCGTCCAGCTGTAAAGTCGTCGTCGCCATACATAGTAAGCATCTACCCTTATTTTTCTATTTAGACTCTGATGCTAACAGTCGAGACTACTATACTTCTAAAAACTATTTACAATTTTCAAAAACACAATAAATTTTGAATTTGATATAATTCTTCGGAGGCCCGGCGGCGAGGGTACCGGAAAATGTACAAAAGATTTTCGCCCGAGGAGACGAACCCGGCCGACGAGAGCGAGGCTGAGTACGCGAACGCCTTCGATGACGACGTCGACGTACCTGGTGCCTTTCTCGACGACGAAGCCAACGGGAAGCGCAATAAGCTCGAGGATGTTTACCCGGAAGTAACGGGACTTCCGAGTCCCCAGGCAAGGTACATTTGTCTGATTAGTTCATTGAAAAGTTATTTTGAATGGTTTTTTTTAATAATAAGAAAACGGGAGAAATAGTTTATTAAAACGATGCTATTAAAAAAGAAAGTCTCTTTTACCGTTATTGCCGATAAAAAGTTAAAAATATAGGTTCCTCCAACACTAGCTTATTTCCACTGATAAACGTTTATTAGGTATATTCTAATATTTCATTCAAATTATCACAATTATTACACTATTAGTCGTTTACAAAATTACCTTCTCACACACCACTACTTTTAACGAGTAAAAATAAGTCGCGCTTAGAAACCCGAGCGATTCTCGAAACCGACGAACCTTCAGTCAGCCGCGTGCATCGCATCGGCGGCCTCTCAACCCCGAGGACCTGATCAGGCGTAAGAGGGACAGGGGCGAGTCGGCGGAAGAGGAAGAGGAGGAGGAGGAGATGGCCGGTGACGCGGAAGCCGCTTGCGCAGGCGAAGAGGAGGAGGAGAACTCGGTTTATTACGAGGACGAGGAGGCGCCGGAAACGTCGAATCGCCGGGCGGACAGCCGAGCAGCGGCGGCGGCGGCAGCGAGTCGACCGATACTTCCGGCCGCCGCGTCGGCACGTCGCACGTTAGTGTATATATATACATGTATACAACTCCTATATGCGATGCCTTTTTTGGTCTGATGGAAGTGTAACGCTGGCGAAGCTTGGCTTGGTTGGGAGATACGAGACGGTTGGTGTATAGGAGTTGTCTTTGAGATGATATTGTATTTATGAGTCAACAGTTTTTCTCCAATATTTTATATGGTCATCATTCTTATCATTATTCCAATTACTTGTTTTATTTACTATTGTCACACAGAAATAGGATATAAAATTGGGAATATTTGCTTAGATCCCGTAAAATTCGATTATTTCCCGATACTTCTAGATCGCTGGCAAAGGAAACCATCGGCAATTCTCAGTCGCACGGCTATAACGCAAACCTCGCTTCGATTGGTGCAAACTCGAACGCAAAAGAGGCAGATTACCTGCGCTCTTCGGTGAAAGAAGAGCAAGTGGCGGCTTTGAACAGCAAATCCGCAGCTTCCTCCTTAGCGAAAAAAACCATCGAAAAGAGGGAAAAAAGTAAACCGAAGAAAAAACCGCCTCCTGCTAGCAAGAAAAAAACCTCGCAAAAGAAGCCGGCTAAACCGAAAGCCAAACCGAAACGCACATCTTCGCTGAGCGTCAGCTCCGCAAAGTTGGTGAAGAACGAGAAGGTCGACGCGAGCGAAGAGTGCGTAGAGGAGGCGGAGGAGGAGGCCGTTGACGAGAAGGAGAGACAGAAGCGAAACAAAAGCATCATCGTCAAGGCGATACCGCGGGCCGACGGCGCCAGGGAGTTTCAGATCTCGCAGAAGGTCGTCGACTCCTCGGCGAACAAGCTGGCGAGCGCAAAGAAGCCGGCGGCGACGTTGAGTGGAGCGAATAAGAGTCGGGTGCAGGGAGAGAAAGCTGGGCTGTCGATCGGCGAGGTGAAGGACCTGTTAGGAAAATTAATTGTAAAGGTGATTCTTTGGTGATTGCTATGCGTGAGAACTTGGCGATAAGATTGATTTCTTTTTATTCGCAGTGAAAAAAAGACTCATTTCCCGGCAAATTATCTAGATTGTATAAATATGGAGCTTTTTTTTGCAAAATTCGTTTCTTACAAGAAAGAAAGAGAAAAAAACGACATTTATGTTAAGTTTTAAATCATTCTATTGCGCTACGCAAAACAAAAATTGTATTGCGTACTGTTTTTTAAATCTGGAATACTATATTCAAGTATTTATAGTTGTTTAAATTGACAGTTCTCGCGAAAAGAATTTCTCTGCGAATCAATTGACTTCTATTTTTTGCAAGCTTAAAATAACATCGTAACTGTTTTAATTGAAGGTCGATGACCTACACAACCTCATGTCTGAAATAAGAAATACCAGAGACAGTCGGCTCCAGAATTCCAACGAAGGTAGGCTTGACAATAATTACATAAAATTTCTAAACGAAATTCATCGAATGTTTCTTCACAGTTGATGTGCAAATATATTTAAAAAGAATCATTCCTCTTAAAAAATAATTATACTCGTTTTTAAATTAATTTTTTTTTTTTCGAAAATATTAACAAATTATTACTATACATTTGTATACGAAAAAAATTTATAAACCACAAAAATAAAAAAACTGACAGAATTGACACGCGCATGACGTCACTGCTCTGTTTCTCCACAACCAATGAATGCAGAAACGACGGCCTGTCATAGCTGGTCCGTCTGGGCGGGCTGGAGCGGTTGCAGCGTGACATGTGGCCACGGTACCGAAAGTCGCAGCCGACGTTGTCTCGACGTCGACAACGTCGATCTGACCGCCGAGAACCAGGAACGCGTCTGTCGGCTGGCTGACTGCCCGCCAGATGAGAAGTTCCTCGGGATCTTCCGACGAAGTCCCTCTTGTAAAAGTGTACCCTTCATTTAGAGTGATCTTTTTTTTTCTTATAAGAATTTTTATTTGTATGTGATATTATTTTTAAGAGTCGATTTAAGGGTAGAGATGTAGCTAATTCGCGAGTAAGATCATTAGTTAATACGGTTTAGAGGCTTTTGTAAAAATACGATAGTATAACCGTACTTTTGTTCACGAATGAAAATGCGTAGAATTATTTTGGTAAAAAATTTCTTTGAAAATAAGAATTACTTCTTTTTAAAACGGCTTAAATGAAAACTGAGCTTCTAGTAGTGGATATTTTTTTACATATAAGATCAGATTTTGTTTAGAAATGGTAAAAATGAATTACGGATAAGGTCAAGGATTAATTGAAATAAAATAAACTTATATAACAAATCGCATGGAGTTTTATCTTTTTCTTATTTCGTTAGCAAGTACATAATATACACAACTGAACCATATTACTCATTTAGGCTCCTTCGCGAATATTCACATTTGACAAGTACACACTGTCATAGGAAACGCAATTTATAAAAACCGCAAGAATTTAAGTTCTGTTTTCAAAATTATAAAAACTTGTTTGTATAACCAACATTTTTTCAATTATAAAAAAGTAAGAAGTTCGTAGATTTTTTTCTTTCAAAAAACCTACATCTACGTTGCAAAATATTACAAGATTTATTCATTCGGAAAAATGCGCCAAAATATATTTCAAAACAATTAATTTACATAGTAAAAGAATACTTTAAAGTCGCAAGGGAGCAATTTTTAACAGATAACATAAAACCTTGATTGAAATTCATTTGATAAAAAATTGAGACTAAAATATGTTTCATTATAATAAAATCATTGTTAACCAAAGATTAAAAGTGAGCACGTAAAGTTCAAAAAAACCTGTTACTCATTCTTTTACTATGTTGTTCAATAAAATCTCACATGATAATGTATACGAGAAAAGAATTCATTTTTTTTTAAATTTGGATCTTCACCAATTCGCTGTTAATTACAAAAATCGAACTCTGTAGTATTTTTGTAAATTGGTGTTACGTGAGGCCCTTGTATTTTTTTTATTCTGATGAAAAAAAGCTTAAATTGTTTACAACATTTTAAAAACTCAATGATGTATAAATCCATACTATAAAACACTCAAAGATATAGGATTATGACCCGCGCGTACCAATTTCACAGATTACGGATTTTTCCCGAAAACTCGCTAACAAGAATTTTCCATTAAATACAGATATAACTACTTCAAAAATTTTGCAATATTTAAATTCTTATAATCAAGTTTTCGAGTTGATAACTTTCATTTAGCTCAACAAACATCCTCTCGCACTGTACAATATTTATACAGCTAATTACTCTTAAAAAAAGTGAAAAAAATGAACAATTTATCACGAACACGCGACGTCAGTACCTCACGCGAATTAACCATCAATATTATGGTGTTTCTTATTGAGATTTTATTATGAAAAGCAGCCATTAATAAAACTTGCACAAACAAATACTATATGACGTATTGGGCGGTTTTATCGATTTTCATTTTGTTTTTTTTACATATTAGATATTTTGAAATACGTTTTATCAGAAAAATAAAATACAAGCAAGGAAGATGCTTTCTGAAAATAATTGTTTTCAACAGTAATTGTAACCAAACGTGTATAATAAAAAAAAATGTTTTTTTAAACTTAAAATTTTTAATTAATTTCTGCAATGGATGGATTCAACTTTTTTTTTATCTTTCTTTTAATTTGTTAATAAATTCCCGAAAAAATGTCTGTGTATTGAGGCGACTTGCTTACAAACATTAGCAAAAACTGCCAAGCAGTTACTTTTAGGAAAATGTACAATGAGTTTTATATTTATACTTAATAAGAAAACACTAGTCATTTTTCACACCTTTCAATCTGGTATTACAAGTTATTAAAAAATGATCACAAGTGTGTAATAATCACACAGGCATTCATTACTCGCACAATTACACTGACTTTTATTTTGTTGTTTCACCTCTTTAAAACTGCTTTTCGTATCTATTCTCGTTTTCATTTCTCGCGAAACCTGACGTTCTCCGTGTTCTTTTTTGTCGGCAGTAAAATTATTGAAGGATCGAAATATCATTTTGTATCACTAGGTCGCAGGGTAATATTTAAGGCGACTTTCTCACTTCACAATGGATTAAAAAAACGAAGAAAGGAAAAATTCGTTGCTAATGCACACGCACGCATATGTCGATAATGTTCTTACAGGCATTTCCAAACTCGTCGTAAATGATTCATCGTTGAATTCTTCTTTTGTTTTCATAACTAAATAGACGCCGAGTTTGAAAAATGCGCTCCTTAAAAAGGCGATCTGGGTCACATTTTGCTTGTTCTTCGTAAATTTCCATATGCGCTTTTCAATCTTCATCTACTCCACTTGCAAATATACGTACATCCCTATCGCAATCCGACTGCATTATCTGAAGCTTCTGTTTTATTTCACTCATAACTTCTTTTTCAAAAAAATGAGCTGCAAAATAAAACAAATTTGTATTATATATTGTTATATATATTATTTAAATTAATTGAGCAAACAATCAAAGTAAATGACATTTTAATTTTAAAAATAAAAAAAAACTGAAACATCACTCTTTAAATACTTACGGTTTCCGTTGTAAATATCGTCAGCTAAAGTTCTGGCAACGACAAGCCTGACATTGGGCACTTGATCATATGAAAGCTCAAGTAGATAGGGCAGTAACTCACGGACGAAAACTTCGCTGCTGACAATTGATTTACTGATAAGCTTCGAACAGATGAGTGCATAAGTCTGCCTGATTATCCACCGCTGGGCAGCATTTGCCATCAGCAGATCTCTCATCTCTTGGAGCACTATTATTGCCAGCGGCTCATCATTCGAGAGAACTAATAACTCTATCGTTTTGGCTACCTGTAAAGACACATTTTATGAATAAGGGATTCCATAAAATGAGTGTGTTTATTACATATACAACTATTCATAGGTATAGTTGTATACCGATGAAATGTAACGAAATAATTCATCGTAACCCAACAAAGTTACGTGGACAATCATTATTATATTTATTATAATAAAATCCTAAATACGTAAGAGGAATCAATAAACGCAAAGAAACAGCTTGTTTTACTGTTTGTTATTCAAACAATGTAAATATAAAATCCATGATATCATGAACGTTCTAATACTGCTAAATAGACTTTGAAAGAAATTACGAAGTAAATAAAAATATATAAAAATGTATACTAACAGCATCCAGTGATTCATGCCTAACAGCTGCAACTCTGTCCTGCATGAGGTGCAGCAGCAATGGCGCAATATACTGGGCTACATCTTTACGCTGATAAAGATGTATAATTTCCGACAGTTGTTTCACCAGTTCTTCTCTTAATCTCCAGTTCCATTTGCTGTCGGTGATCAAGAAGTCATTTAGCTTCGGTAGATATTGCATACGATCTTGCGGACTTAGCACTTTCAAAAACGTAGAAAAGTGTTTCAGAGCGCCGATTTTGACCTCATCGAGATCCTTAATGAATCCATTAAAAATTGGCACAAGATCTCGCGCCGCATACTCCTTTTCTATTATGATAGCGATTTCATGAATACTGGAAGCCAATGTACTCCTCACTTTCCAAGCTACCGCACTTGCTAAGTGTTGGTATGCTTCCTAAAATAGTTTATAAAAGAATAAACATGAAATTCGATAACACTACAAATATTTGGTAAATCATGTTTTAAAAATGATTTTTGTCAAAATTTAAAATTATTTGTTTAGTCTACCTTTAGCCTGTGCCAGTTTTCCTTTCCTAACGTCAAAACTACAGCAGGAAAACTGAATGCACAATGATAATCTAGATCTGGACCGATGTCGGCAGGCATGGGCTGAGGATCCGCCATCGACACAAAGTGGTCAACGAGAATTCGTGGTACTATCTCGTCAGGGTCTTCATCATCTTCGGCAGTGTTCAGATTTGCAAACGAGAGATTTGAAAACCGATTGCTAACATCGAAGGATAGCCTACGTTCCATGGAAGTACTATTCATGTCGTAGGTTTTGTCTAAATCAGCCGGTACATCTTTCCCAGACGAATTCGCTTGCGTTTTCGTTTCAGACGATGATGAATATTCATACTAAAATATATAAAATAATTAATTAGGTTAGTTACCAAATGATAGAAAAATTAGTTTGAATTACATGCTCATTATTTCAAAATCATATTTATAGAGTTTCTTTATGAGCTTCTAGCAAGATTCTTAGAAGACATCAGATAATTAATATATAGACCTCATGGAAATTTCAGTTTTTCTATATAGCAAATCACAATCAGAAAAGTAAAATAGAAAAATTATTACCGTGTTTTCTCCGTTATCATTTTTCTCTTCTTCGTCGTCGTCTTCCTCGTTCTCATCCTCACGACCTTTTTCAGAACTTTTTCTTTTTAACTTTACTTCATGCTCCGGTTTCTCATTGCTGCACTGTTGTTTCTGTTCATTTTTAATTTCGATATTTTTGTTGCTATCTTGTTGCTGATCATTTTTTGTATCGCTTACATTCTCATTTTCTAAATACAATATAAGTAAAATATATATATATAT
>JAPYZO010000364.1:0-17673 GCA_030522905.1 Torymus flavipes | reverse complement strand
GTATTCACCTGAATCTTCCTTGTTAGTTTTATTTTCATTGGTTTGATTATCAGTTGTCTTTGTATCATTATCATTGATGATTGACTCAACAAGTTTTGGATCTAGAGGCATGTCTGGTGGGTCATAGTAGTATTGAAACGTGTTAAACTTGTTTAACTCATTCTGACGCTGTGGCATCAAAGATGCAAATTCAGATAGGGCATTTGACAATTCAGTATTCATTTCTGTTTCCCTCTAAAAATAGAATTTTCATTATTTATTAAACGTGTTTTTTAATATTTTTTATTTTTATTTAGCTACAATTTTTATTTAAACTTACGGTAAATCTTCTTTTTTTGATCATGTGAGTTATACTTTGTGGCTTCCAATAAAAATCGTCCGATATGCATAATCTATTAGAAAGATTTTCCGTAAGTATATCACTAACTTTGGCAACAGGAACTCTGAAAATTTATAGAAATCTAGATATAAATGACAATAATTTGTATTGATATATAGCACTATTTTTTAATTTGAGAATCGAATAAAGGACGTAAAGAAAGGTATATACATACACATTAAATCTCGGCCAGCCACGCTCATTCTCGTGCACTAGCACGAGTTCACCCTTTTGATCACAGATAAGCTCGTGAAACTGTCTGGCAAAGGTCGAGATGAAGGGTCCAAGAATCTCGTAGGCCGAACGACGCACCCAGCGTGACTCGTCGCTCAAATGTCGCACGAGGAGCTTTGACAGTAGCAGCCGACGCATGTACAGGGGAACGTAGCGCGCCACTGACATCATCACATCTACCGACGTCTTGCGCACGCCCCAGACGCTATCCAGGCATAAATTCGCATACGTTGGAAGCTGCACAGAAAAATATTTTAATGATTAGTATTATGTCGAGTTTGATTTTAATTTCAGTGTATTTAAACTTATAAAAATAAACAAAAAATCAAGATGAAATTATAACGCTGTTTAATTTATGATCAATTTTTCAATCTTAATTTTAAAATCTTAATTTGATAATGCAATAAGAAGATTTATTTAAAAAACAAAACTCACTAATTTGTTGTAAATTGTCTCATTTGACATTATTGTGCAGAATTCGCCCATAATGGAGGCGCACACCCTTCGAACGAACAGAGCCTCACTCAAACAAAGTTCGAGAAATCGGTCGAGAAATAGTTTTTCCGTGAGTTCATCTCCTATATATGGATTGACCTTTGTCATGAGCTGTGAATAAAGTAAAGTAAATCGATTAGTGATTGTGCATTAATATTCATAAAAAAGCAAAGTTTTCAGAGCCACGGCGTATAATAAATACACGTTAACATAATTGTTTAACTTAAATCTAATATTACAAACTAAATGTAGCACTTAGAGATAAATACAATTCCCACTAGCGCAGAGACAATAGTCAATTACAACTCTCTTGCAGTATGCTTACATTACAAATCCGCACTAAACGATGGCCGTGTGTCGAAAGTCTTCTGTGGATGATTATCATCGAACTGTTTCGCACATCAAAGCTGGCTGTGATATGCGTTAAACAGGCACCATATCACAACCACTCTGACGGGCGAAACAGTCGAGCATCTTCTTCAAATTCTACACACAATCGTAGCAACAATATTTTACAATCGTAACAACATTAAAAACAAACATTTGCTTTATCGCAGATGAAAATACATATCCTTGGATCGTCAGTTTACGCATATGAATACTCTCGGCATTTGGACGAATGACGAGTAGCAGCGGCGGCGTGCGCCGTAAGAGGGGAGGACGAGTCTCGTCCCCCGGATCCAAGGAAAGAGTCCCACGATCTCGATTCCGCGAAATCGGCGGCAGCGGCTAAGTCCTTTCTCGCGCGCAAACACACGCACATGGGGAATACGTACGCGCGCTCACGCACACGCGGCGAGAAACGAATGTGGGCAGAATCCGGACGGCCCTGAAGCGGTCACCACTCTTTCTCTCTCTCTCTCCCTCTCTCTTGCTCGCTCTTTCTCTTGGCGCGCATTCCCCCCTTTGGAGAAGAGAGAGGCGGCGAAGCCAAGGGACAACGCGAGAAAGTGGGGGTGCCGTGAGAGAGAAAAAGAGAGGGGAGGACACTTTCCTTGGAAGAGGCGGGATCCGCGTCCCTTTTGTAATTTTCTTTTTTGATTTTTTGAAACTATTTTTATATAATTTTTTTCACTACATTTACAACGACGAATTGAAACATATTAAACTTATAACTATTTTTATACATTTAACATTGCTCCATCGAGGTTTACAACGAAAAAAATTACAAAATTAGATGGTACATGACAATAACTATAATAACATAAAATATAACAGTGTTTCCTTGATGTATGAATGTAAGTATTTTGACCGCCACGTATACATAGAAATTTTTACAATTTTGGCAGGTCACAGAAGCATACACTATCTGGCTAACTAGGCGCACCTCATTTACGAATCCAAATTAGCAGGCAATTATCTTCGAAGCGTCGATAATGGGAGACGCTTACCGCTCAACAAAGCTGGCTGTGATATGATCTCAAAACCGACATACAACAGCCACTTTGTGAGCGGCGCGGTCTCCATAGAGAAGAAAATCCTTAGGTGCACTTTCTTGATGCGTATCTTCTTCGATGCGTAGAACGAAGACGATGACGACGACGACGACACGCGTCGATGAAGATGGAAAGCCGACGATCCAACTCGTCAAAAATGGCTGTGATATGAATCTTAAAGCAACACGCCACAACCAATTTGACGATCGGATCGGGCCTCGTTCTCTGCTTCGATCTCCAAATAATGCGAATATCTTCGTGAAATAGTTTTCATAGAAAGAATTAGAAACTTTTACAATATTCAATGCGTTATGCGTTGTTTTATATTTTCGTAGTGAGAGTGCAAACAGAATATAAGTTAAAATCAATATAATTGCTGCTGAATGTTCTAAGAATCTGTACATTTAGCAAACAATTATTAATGTAATCGAACAAAAGATAAAACAATGCATTTAGCTACATAAATTATTGAAAGCACATCACAACGTGAAAGCGAAATCTTCTGTCTTTGACATGTTGCAAACTAAAAAGCTGGTTCAAAAGAGCGAACAGGGCGAAAGAGCGTCGATAGGTTCTACGGGCCAAGCTCATCAAAATGGCTGTGATATGGAAAACTCGTAACATTTCACAACCAATTTGATGTATTGGACCGCAAAAATATACTCTTCCCGACCCTGGCTCTTCTCTTCGTTTGTCTTCGATCAGGATATTATCAGGATGTATTACATCGTAGCAGCAGCATTGATGACTGCAGACACAATTTTGCTCATCAAAGCTGGCTGTGATAGTCAAAACCCTATGACAAACCAGCTTTGATGGTAAAAGCATGCCCCACATTTTGTTTTCTTCTTCCGTTAACATTCAATTCTTCCATATTAAGAGGAGCAATTTCGATGTGGGAGCGAACGCCGCATGAAAGACAAGGTAGTGAGACGCGAGCGCTGAGGTAACATCTCACTACCCATGTCTTTCAAGCGGCATTGCTCTTCTTCTTCTTGCGTTGTTCTCTTCGGCTCGGAGATCGTTGTAGATTAAATAATTAAAAACAGAACCAGACTTAACGTCGAGCTAAATTCGAAGTGAGATGCAAACACACTATACTTAGCTCTTCTTAAAATTCTTCGTTAAGTATGATTCTGTTGTACAAACGTTATACAAATTCTTCCCAACGGAAGCGTTGCGAACAGAACAATATTTTGACTATATACAAGAGCTACGGTGTTTATAAGGGAAAAAAAGAGACGTATGGGGATATACTCACGGTGAGCGCCATGGTCTGGAATTCCTGGCATTCGTCGCGGGAAAGATCGACGATGACGTTGCAGACGTTGCCAACGATCTGCTCGTCATCCAGCAGTTCCCGCTCGAGGAGCATCCTGAGGGCCGCTTGAGCATCTTGTCGCACCTGCAAATGTTAACGGTTAAATTTTTCCTTTTTCTATCATTCATGGAAACATCAGAATAGTTGCAGAGGTTCTACAATAAGCAAGTACTTTTGCTCTGTGTTACGTTGCTTACAGGTAGAAATGTGTATTTTCAAGAAAAGAAAAAAGAAGATATTAATGTAGGAATATGATTAATGATTTAATTACCTGATTTTCCTGATCACGTATGAATAAAAGGATGATGTCAAGAATGCAATTTGTAAGATTATCGCCGAATAGGTACGGCGCCTCTTGGCATATGAGCGCCACGTGGGGAAGACACTCGACCAGTGACGACCTTACGGCACTTTCTGTAAAATAAAAAGATTAAAAAATTAATTTTAAATAAATCTAAAACGGTATAGTGTCTCTCATAAAAAATTATATAAAAATTAAGAAAAAAGAATAACAATAACTATATTTATTTATTTATTTATTTATTATACGGACAAAGAGCCCTTTACAAAATAAAAGGTAAAACAATGGTATAGAAGAAAAATTATATACTTTGTACAATTAGTAATGAAACATGCATCATTGTATGATTAGTACAAAAGATAATAGAACAAACTCGAAAGCTGATTAGTACTTAAATACAAGTGTACGAAACGATATAATCCAAATGTATATATATATACGCGGACATGACAACAGAACGCAATTGTCGCCACGTATATACATATATTCCGGATGTTCCGAGGGAAGGTCAGGGCCATTATTCGGGCGATTTCTCCCCCCTAGAAGGCGATTTCTCCCCCCTAGAATCGGTAATAGAAAGACACGCGTGGGACGGACCGACGCGCTCGCGCTTATACCTGTGGCGAGTGACGCTATTCCAGGAAGTCGGGAAATTTGACCATTTCCCCCGTATTTAGACGGCCTGCTCTTGCATGATACTAAAGTCCTCCTTCTTCTCTCTCTCCTTGTATTACTAAATAAAATTCTTTTTATTTATATATATACTTTTTATTTATTTATTTATTAACAAAAAAATTTTTCGGAGCATCCGAGGGGCTTCGAAAGGGATGAATTTTCGTAAGCTTTAGGCGATTTTCGCTGCGTTAGCATTATTTTGCATATTCTCCACTGTATTAGTGTTCTGTGTATTATTAGTATTCTGTGTATTATTAGTATTCTGTGTATTATTAGTATTCTGTGTATTATTAGTATTCTGTGTTGTGTGTTGCTTTTAATGATTGCCTGGTCCTTCCTCGCGTAAATCGATTCGGCGATCGCGTAAATCGATTCAGTGGGCCGCGACTTTAACTTGTTCTTTTGATTCATTTGATACTCGAAATCTTTCCAGGCTAGCGACTCCATTTGCACCTTGTATTCTTTGCGAGCGTTCTGTTGCTTGGTGTCTAATCGACTCTTTGGCTTAACATTTGCCGAACGCCTATCCTCACGGTTCGGTACTAACTCGATCTCGTTGATAAAATTGTCATCGTGCACGTTGGAAGGTTTGGCTACCTTCGGCTCAAAGTATTTAAGAAGGTTTTCATTTTTGGAGTTTAGGAGACTTTCGAAATTCATTTTTTTTTTTGTTAGTTGAGTATTATTAAAAAAAATAATAATAATTTGTTAGATGCAACCAAACAAAAAAAAGCCACACAGCAAAGTCGAAAGAGTGACTATAAGTATCAACCAAACTCAAAACAGAAGAAGTACAGAGGGCAAGCACAGTAAAAGCCCTTCTCCAATCAAACACTGCAAAACCAATGCAGAAAAAGAGCAGCGGCAACGCACGATGACGAGCACAAACACAGAGACACACAGTCGACGATCACAGCAGATTTGGCCCAACTCACAAAATTTGGCAAGAATCTCGTGTCTGTATACAGGTACAAGATCGAGAAAGCTCTGTCCTTCTTGGTATGAAGAGGCTACCGAACAACAACGATGCGCTCGTGAGGGACGCGTGGGCGAGACTGACTCTGGGCTTGGGCCCGCTCGAGACTTTTCACGCGCGCTAGCAAGCCGCTTTTCCTTTGGCGGGAAGCCGCCCCCCTACTTTTCCATTTTCGAAGAGACGAATGGGGAGCGGGCACGACGACAGCCAGCCGCCGCTGTACGGGGATGCTACTATATACCTACTACCACCTCTCCCTCGCTTTTCCGGCCCGACGCGCGTACGCGTTTTTCCAACTGCCGCGTGCGTTTCATCGCCGGCTGCGCGTTGACGCGGAGAGAGAGTGGGCTGTTTATTTTTACATTTTGCCATTGAGCATTTTTTGGAGAGTATATCGTTTTTTTTACGCTGTTTTAAGGAGGGGATTGTTTTTTGGTGTAGAAGTGTCGTGATTTATGGAGACGATCGGGAACAAGATTGGGTCCCGAGGATGTATACTTTTAGAAGATGTGTTGTTGGAGTTTATCGAGACCGGAAAGTAGCGATTTTTTGTTCCGTTTAATGAGGGAAGTTTCTATTTTTGTTGAATGAGGTGTTGGGTATGACAAGATGCTCTTAAATGGTTTTGAAATTCATTTGTAAATTTCTAATTAAGGTATTTTAAGAAAAATGCTCTGTTACGAGAAAATTACATTGAAAGTTTTTATAATAAGTTTGAAAACTATATTAAGATCTTGTTTAATTTGAATACCGAAGAACCGATATAATTATACATATGAAATGTTTTAAATTTTTATACGTTTTTGTTGGGGTATACAAATCTATTTCGAATATCATATAAATTTTGTCTTAAAGAACTTTATAGATTTTTCAAGTGCATTCGTGCACGCAACCCAAATACTAAACAGCCAATATCCCTAATCCTCTAACGGCTAAGTAAACCAGTTAACTTAATCCTCCCCGAAAATTAACGCGCCATTTTTAAGCCTAGTAACACAATCAATAAATTATTCCCAACATTCCCTCCTCACCTTATACTATACAATCAATAACAAAACACAACGTTAAAAATAGCGCGAGCACGCGATCAATCCCAAGACGATACCAAAAGTCACGAAGTCGTCGTCGCGTCTTTCCTCGTCCCCTCCTTACACGCACGCTCGATCGAACGCGGAAAAGCCGGGGACGAGGAAGAGGGGTTATACACCACAGTGAGTGAAAAAGGGAGTAAGAAAAAGTGAGGGCACGCGTCCTGGCACGCGCCGCTCGCGCGTTCCGCCTCGAAAATACATTAGCTGCGAGGGCCCCCCGAAAAAGTGTATTCTTATACTCTACATGTGCATCATCGCGGCGAGGGAGGGAGGAGAGGCAGCAGGCGCTCGCGCGCAGCCGGAGACTCGAGAAAAAGGTGTATGTGACCAGCTGCTCCTATTTCGCTCCCCCCTCTGGCCGCAACGACGACGACGACTTTTCGATCTTGGAAGGAAAGCGCGCACGAGGGCTAGTTTTCCCGCCTAAAATGTACTTAGGGGATTTGCGCGGAAGAATGTAGGTTTTAGGGTTATTTTTGGGAGAAGTATTTTCGTCGGCCTCAGAAGCGCATAATGTGCTTGGAGAGATGAAATCCCGTGGCTGATCCGGGAAATCAAGGAGACGTGATTAATCTGACGCTAACTGCACGTGTGGAGGGTGAAGTGATTCAATGAATTGTCAACATATCGTGCGAGGTGAATAATTGACGCGGGATATGAAGCGCGCGAGTGTGTGTGTGTGTTTGGTGTGAGTTTTCGGCCGAATGGTCTAATAAATTTTGTTGCCGTGTCGAACTAAAATGATTTTGTAATTGAGATGGTTTTTACGGTTTCAGCTACCGAGTAAATTTATTTTACCTGCTGAAGGAGTTTCACAATGAGCGGGTTTTGTTTTCCATCTCATTCGACCAATATTTGTGTTGCAAAGTCATTAAACGATACTATATATCCACGCGTGTGGGCTAAAAACTTGCTGACCGACTTTGCGTGAGTTTGACCAAGTTCATTGGCTTTCGGCGGGGGAGCGAAGGAAACTTTCGACAAGATCGGCTGAACTTCCGCGTAACTGTTACTTATGCTTTCTTGATACGTGATGAGAAAAAAGGCGCGTTTAATAAGTGTGTAATTTGAAAATGAAGCGAATTCCAGGTACTTGTTGCTCCGGCGAACCCAACGTTGAGATTAAAAATGAAATTTTCAATTTCCAAAGAAGTTCTCGGAAATTCCGCTCGAATTTCGACCACGAAGTCCNNNNTTCTACCAAACACAGTATTACGACCAGCTAGCTTCTTCCCCTCCCTCATTCTCCTTACTCTTAATACACTGCAACACTGCAGCTTCCGACCATCGATCACAGGGCGGCCTTATCTACGCGCCAGACGCGCGCGCGTGCCTCTTTTCTCTTTCTTTCTAAAAATACACCCCTGCGCGTATGCAGCGCCGCTGCCGCCGATGATCGCGAGGAGAGCAGAGATCGGCTCTTTTTCTGACTTGACGGCAGCGGTGGAGCTGGAGAATGGATACCGGATGCCCGCGAGGAAGTGTCGCCAAGCTTTTTTGTGGGTCCGTTTTTTGTGGAAGCGAGAGAGTGGAGAGGTTAAGTGTGTGTGTGTGTGTGTGTTGGAGAGTTAGTTTGATAATGGGCGATGGTTTGAAGAAGGAAAGAAGTGAAGGACTGAGATACTTATAACAAATTTTCAAACAATATTTAACAATCTATCTGAAATTCACTGCGAACAATCTTTATCACCATCTACAACGTATAGTTTGAAACTGACGACACCGAGAGCTTGCACGCACTTCCAATAAATTCAAGAAGGTCTGAAAAAAGCAAGAACCAACAACAACGCGCGAGTGCGCTATACGTCTGAGCGGAGACAAATAACGACGAGCTGCGATCGGCCGTGCTGCACACGTCGGCGGCGCGAAGAAGTCAACGAACCTCCCCACGTTCGAGAAAAAATACGCGTCGCTAAAGCGGAAGTCACCCCCTCCGTCCAAAAATATATGCGTCACGTGCGCGCTTAGGGACTTCACTCACTCACTATCTATCTCTCCCCCCGATAATATGTGGAACAACTTTCGGGTGTAAAAACATTGAGGGAGGAGTGTTTGCTGTACGCTCAGGAGGTGCAAACCCGGGGAAAGAAGTTTTGTTAAGGTTTTATGATGGCGAGGGTGTGTGTTTTTGTTGAATTTTATGGGGATATCGAGGCAGGTAGTTCAGGGGTACCAATGAGACGAAGTTCTGCTATAACTATGACATTCAGGTACTTTTCATCACAGTTTACGTGAATGTGATGAATGATGTGACACAATCTATTTCCGTATAGCTTTTTTAAATACAAAAGAATCAATTCCACACGACTGCATCAAATGACAACCAAGTCTAAAAAGTAAGATCCTGCTCTTACACTCTTCGCCCAAAAAAGCTCAAAAAAAACGTCTACTTCTCCAAACCGTTAAACAAAAATACCGCTCTTCCCCTGTCCGTCCGCCGACCAAATCTCCGGTTATATACGAGTGACGCGCTTGAGGCGTAGAAGAAAAAGTATATGAGAAGACCCCCATCGGCGCGCACGTGCAGACGGCTCTGCGCGACGCAGTTTTTCGGCGCCTAAAAATAAAGGCTGCCGGAACAAGAAGAAGATGATGTGCGCGCGCGGGCGGAGGGAAACGCGCACCTTTCGACGCGCGGCACAAGACGTTGAAAAATGTTATTTTTCGGTGGTTGAGTTTATATGAATGTACGGATGAGGCTTGATTTGATATAGGAAGATAACGAGTTTAAGCTTTTCAAGCAAGAAGCTGTAAAAATTAATTTTTATAAGTTCAGCCAATGATTTCGAAAAGCTCATGCAGTTACATAAAAATCTCAAAAATGCAAGCCGTTCAACATGAATAAGACGAAGAACCAATTTTAGAAGCAAAAGAAAAAGAAAAACTGTCTCACTCTAATCCTCCTCCGCTGCTGCCTTCTCGAGACCGAACTTCCCCCCCATGGAAGCAATAATTACTCCTCCTCCTCGCTCCCTTTCTCCCAACTATTTCCAGCTCACGACGCGGCGCACAAAAAACTCCGCTCATTAACTCCCCCTCCCGAAAAAATCCGTTTAATTCCGAAAAGAGAGAAAGAGAGAGAGAGAGAAGAGCAGAGAGAACATCCTTGCACGTGCTCTCGACGCATTCGCGCGCGAGGAAGGAATAGAGGAGAGAGAAAGCGGAGGTAAAAAAAGAGAGGGTGGAAATAGAGGAAGCGCGCCGGCACGCGCCATGGGGGTCTCGGAGGTATTCGGGAGATGCGTTTATTTATATACCCACGCTCGCGCGTCGTCTTTAGTCATCCTCGTCGTCGTTTTCTCGCGCCCCCTCGCGAGTAACAGTCAATGACATTGGGTCGCGCGGATGCAACGACCTATAGCGACGACGGCTGCATACGGTTATGGGATGTGTTGTCCGAGTGTTTAATTAGTTAATGAAATTTGTTAGCGTTTGTTGCCTCGGTTTTGTACTTTTTGTGAAACGGGTTTATCTAAACTTTTTGGTTGTATCTTCGAAATGAAAGAAATTCAGTTTTAAAAACAGGCAAAAGATAGTTTCTAGCATTGAAAATGATAATTATTTATACAGTTACAAAATAACTAGAACAATAGAAAATTCAAACTTGGCAGACAACCACAATAATTTTTCAATTAGACTTTACCCGCTGCGCGTCTAATCTGCATAATTGAAAACAGCGTAAAACTTCATAGCAACTTAAAATTATCGCCCTTTAAATAGCGCTTTCATTACCCACGCGCTAACCACTTTATTAAGCATACAATGTATATAAGCGCGTTAACACGAACGAACAATTGCACCCGTTTCAACTCTCTCTCACTCACGCTTCCTCTTCCCTCCTCCTCCATACTTCGCCGTGACCTCGGAAAACAGTTACTTAAACTCCTTATCTCCGGAAAATCCCTCGATCTCTTCCTCCTTCTCCCCGACCGACAATTCATTACCTGGCGAAGCGAATTTTTACTTCAACCGCCTTTCTACACACGCGGCAAATTTATTCAAAGGCAATTAAGGCGCGAACACCGCCACCGCCACCCCCGCGCTACGGCTAAATTTTAATAACAAACGAAAAAGGTGATGTGTGTGTGGTGGTAGCAGCGACGAAGCAAAAAAAAATATATGAACGAAGCGAAGACGAATAAATTAAATGAATCATGCATCTCGACGTCGAATTTTAATCGCGCCCCGGCACGAAACTTCCTCCCCCTTTCGGCCGGCTCGGTGAAGTCCAACGGGGCGCTATACTACTGCTACACCCCGGCACTATAGCAGCGGCAGCGCCGACACGCCATTTTTTTCGCGAGCTAGCGCCGTGCGTGCACACGCCCCCTTTGACTTCGCGTCACTTCCTCCCCCCGTAGGCCTCACCATATAGAGGCTCCCACCGCCCTGCAGCGCGTGCAAGCGACGGCAGTAGCAACCCTTCTCTTCCCTCCCCCCCTCTTCCCCCATTATCGCGCTCCTTACGCCCTCATTATTCTTCCTCCACCCCCGGGGCCACTATATATACACACACCTTTCGTTTACTACTTCGAAATGGACGTGCGCGCCGCGCGTTCGTTCGATAGCGGAGAGATTGCGAGCGAGTGAGCGGACGAATGATTGATTAAATCGGCGCGCGGGATCGGAAGGGAGGAGGAGACCAGAGGGAATTAGGCGCGTTTAGGGAGAGAGACAGAGACTGTTTTCGCCGTTTGTACTTCAGAGAGAGGGTGGCTAGATTCTTTGAAGTGAATAATAGACCAGTGGCGTGTGTACGCGCGAGAGAGAGTGAGCTGCCCCTGCTGTAATTACCGAAGTCTATCGTATTTCATTCTTCGCGGCGGAGGAGCGAAGGTAAAATTTTTACCTTCGGTCGAGCGAGTGAAGCTCGCGGCTAAATTAGGAGCAGATGCGGATGTGTGTGTTTTTTTTGCCACGTTGCGAGGGGCTTTTTTTAAACTAGATATTTGTTTTGCAGTAGCTATGAGTAATATTTATGCGATCACTGATTAGTTGGGCTATTTAGTTTGGGAAAATATGTCGAACGGCATGAAGATATACTGTGTTATTATGGCATTCATGACCTCTGTCAAAAGCAATAATTATGGTTAATAATGATAATTCCTTATCACAAATAGCGTGCAAGTGAACTGAAACTTTTTGTATTTCGTGTTCAAGATAAAATAATAATTCCATTTATAATTGACGCCAGTTAAAGTTAAATAGCTCAAGACAAAATGAATTTTATTTGTCAAAATTTTTATTGAAAAATATTATTTCCTTTGTCCATAAATTTGACCAGATAAAGTTAAATATATTAAATTTATGGCGTTATTTATGCGTAAGTAATGTATGAAAAATATTTATATCTATCGAAATAAATTTATTCTGCAAACTTTTCTTCAAAGCATCTCAATAATATCTCATTCTAAATTCTAAAAAAACTCTAAATTTTAACTGAACCCTTGAATGAACTTAAACCATTGACCTTTAATCATCTTTCTAACAACACATGCTCAGTTCCGAACCGTTAATTGACATTAGCAACTCCAGAACGCTCCTTACTTATTATTATTACTACTACTACTAGCTGAATGGAGAGGAATTAAAGCCCGGGATATTTAGGTCTAAGACCCGTTGCATCTCCCTCTGGGCCGGTAACCCTTACTCCGGCAGTCTTGCCCTTCTTCAGAAGGAGAGGATTGACCCAGAGTGGGTAGTCTTGATTTCGCAGACTCTTGGGAAATAGGTACCCAATAGCTTATGTCTCAAGCTAGCGAATATGGCATAGATCATCAGAAGTTGGATGAGCGTCTCGAACACATGTCGTAAAACCTAATTTGCTCGAGTGGTACCTGAAGCGTATGGAAAGTGATATCTGAGGCTACCATAACCTGTCTCTCAGATCTCTCTGCACCTGGAAGTCTTGCCTTGACGACTGCACCGGGCTGGCATCAGAAAGACCTTGAACCCCTGAACCGGTCCACTCTTACCCGACTATTACTGCTTCCGTGGGCATCAGGAGGATGGCCGTGGATCCCTTACGGCGTTTAACGCTAGTTACTCCTGGGGCCATCCCCTTCGATGCGCCGTCTTCAGTACAGGCGAAGATGGCGAATCAATAGCCTGATTCAGGGTTTGCCAAGGGCTCTGTTGTTCCGAACCTCCTTTGCGCCAGCAGATTTTGTCTCTGCTTTATGAGCTTCTCTCCTCTGAGCCCCAAAAAGTTCTGGCCGCTTCAGAGAGAGCTGAATCTCCTTCAGCTGCTACAAGATGACATCGGTGTCGGGGTTCTTCAAATAGTTCCTCTCTGCCGATATTCTTCCATTTGAGTCCAAGCGAGCTGCTGTCTTTGTTCAGCTTCCTTCGAGAGAAGCTGAACCAGGTAAAATCGCGGGAATCCATCAGAGCCCCATTTAAGGGGACTCCACACATTCACCTTTAATAAAACGGTAGTTCACCCTTAAGGACCCATAACTTGATCGAGCTTAAATCTCCTCATCAATTTTTACCAACCACATATTTGAAATTTCGAACGTTCATAACAAACGAAATATCAAGTTAGACGTTTCAATTTTAGTTAAAATTTGTTGGAATAGTTTTATAAGTAAGAACTGAAGGAATACAACTTTAAATGTTTTCCTTTGTAAATTAAGTAGCTAAATGCAGTTCAAATCTAAAAATGACAAAAGTCTTTTGTTTAGTATGAACATTCAAAATTTCAAATACCCGACCGACCGTCCTATTTGGTCGAACAGAGCTCTCCGTAAGGTTATATAGCACCTACAGGAGGCTTTCTTTTTAGCTCCTCAATTATAAAACTAAAAAATTTCGCTTCGGCAGCAAGCTCCGGCTTCGAAGTCAGCCGCGAGCCTAACTTCCGGCGCACGTGCCCCGCCGGAAGTGCACTACGCGTCAGTCTGTCGTCGTCGCAGCAGCAACAGCAGCCCCTTCTCTTTCTATCTCTCTTCCTCCTCCTTAGCCCGCATCTCGCCTCCGCCCACGCGTATATACCGCTCTGTTTTAAAAACGGCGCGCTCTATTTTTGTGCCCCCCCGCGGAAGAAGATCGAGAGAAAGAAAGATTTGGGAGGAGTGCGTGTGTGGGTAGAGGAGGGCTATAAAGAGGGGTGCGGGGAGGAGTCGTTTTTTTCGGTAGATTGGCACTTAGTTATTGAGAATGATCAAAATTTGTTGATGATGAAACAATCGAAGATGAAATATGGTTTTAATAAAACGGTTAATGAAGTACTTATTTTAGTCAAACGCAAGTGGCTGTAATTTATAATTTTAAGTCGCAATCAAAGACAAAAACTGCTTTTGTTAACTTATCCCTTTAATTAATTTCTAAAATCTTGTGTTTCTCTCAATAAACGTAGAATTTCTATCTTAAACAGTATTTGTTGACTATTTATAAATAAATTAAAATATTATCGTCGGATAAGATTATCTCAACTATACTTTATGAAACATCGAAGTATTAAATTGCTAACCTATCACATGACTACCTCGATTAAAAAAGATCCTTCAAGTTATTTGTTTTTCCAGTCTTTTGAAATATATAAAAAAATAATTAAAAATGTGTATATACTATACTATAATAAAAATATAAAACAATGGCATAAGTTCAGCATTTAAGAACAAATTTGTACCGCAATTCTTCGAAGTTAAAATATACGTTTATTATTGTAAATTTAATATAATTTTTATTTACATAAAATATATATTTAGTAGAAATTGAATAGATAACATTGTAAACTTCGCTTTATAAAAAGATAAAAGAGAACTCGTTACTTTACTTAACTGCGTAGACTTAAAAATACAAATTTTGGACGCCATTTTGTCGGCAGAAACTCAAATTCGTACGTTTTATCGCCCTGATACACTCTACAAACATTAAATGAACTGCAAACATTATAAATAATGACATTAAAACCAGTTGGACTCTACACATTCAAAATTACTTAAATAATCATACAAAATTTTCCCATATTATCTCAAAGTAGGACACAGATTTTGATAATTTTCAATGTGCCAATCTCAACTCTGTAATACAGCTAGCGTGGCAAATAATGAAATAACACTTAATTATAGTTAGCTACATCAGTGGTACTTAAAAAGAGCAATTTTATCGTTCTAAAATATACGTAAATAAGGCATATCAATGGAAAACATAAATACAAGATAACTAACACTGATGAATTTAGACGTTGTTCAATGATGTCGAGTAAGGTATATTTTATACTAAAACGTAAAGGCTAGAAGGAAACATGCCACAAAAAGAGTATAATCGACAATACGCGAACGTATAAAAATTCCGTGATTCTCAGGAACGTGTATGTATCTCTGGCCATTAAAGCACTTTTCAACTGTAAAAACTGATATCGCCAAGCTTATTGAATAATTAATCATCATTTTCTTTGCTTTGCGCGTATAAATCACTTAACTCACGTGAAAACACGAAATACACACGCTAATTCAGGGATAATGCGACTACAGTCTACTTAAAAATTATTTTAAAAAATCGGTAGCGACTAACAATAGCGAGCGAGCAGTCGACAAACAACACATATATATATATACACATCCAAGCACAAAGACACACGATTAAAGATCAAAGAGAGAAAGACAGAGAGCAAGAGAGAGGGAGAAATAGCCGAAAAGACACACGAAATCTGGTGACTCGCGAATGAGAGAAGGGGGAGAGGCGAAAATTTATTTAGAGGGGGCACAAATTAAGCCTACGACTATACGTTCGATTCGCGGGAACCGAAATATTCGTATAAAGTGAAGACGGAGAGAACGCTAAGGCTAGACAGAGAGAGGGAACGAGACAGAGACGGCACAGAACGGCGCGGCGAAATCGGCGGCGACGACGGCGTCATGGAAAATTACTCTGGGAGAGAGAGAGAGAATCTCTCGTATATAGAGAGCCAAGGTGAAGTTCCGAGCGTTTTCAAAGCGATAAGGCGACGCGCCGCCACCACCGCGACCGACGACGACGACGTGCGATTAGAAGACAAGAGGAGATTTTGTAACGCGTTCGTTCTCTTTCGTGCGCGCACTTTTTTTTTATTCTCGATATCTCGTGCGTTACTGCTGAAGCTGGGTCAAGCGCAGCTTATGGCTCTCTTCGTTTCTCTCTCTCGCTTTGCCTCGTGTCTATTCGTGCTTTATTTTATTTTTCTCGCTTAAAAGCGAGCGTAAAGCGCTAGCTACTTCTCTACTGGAGTAAAGTGTGTGCGAGATGCTACTACGCGCTGTCTATGGAAATACGGTCTTAACGTGCGATTTTATATTTTATATTCTCTTCTCTTATTCTCGAAATTTGAGTGAATCTCTTGACGTGAATCGAGAATTAAAGAAAAATTATATTATTTCGTTATAAATGTGTGAGTTTGTTGTTTGCATTAGTATCGTATGTTAAGAATTTATTAGTATATACACACTATAGCAAACAAAAGTGAGGAAAAAGCAGTCGTGATCTTTTTTTTTCGGTGCGTGTGAAGTCATGTGCTAGCGATAGAGAGACAGAGAGAGGATCGTAGAGGGGGAAGGGGGAGATAAAAAAGAATAAAGCAGCCGTTTTCATGTTCAATAGTATCGTTTTTCACTGAACGGCCATTTTGCTACATGCTGTCAAATTTCTTGTGTATATAATATACACACACAACGCGTATATACATATTTACTCTCTATTTTCTCGATATTTTTTTTTCGACACTGAGACATTTACCAGTATTTCTCGATTGCACATTGTGTTATATGTTTTTTTTTTTAACGCAGTGGCGGCAGGATTTGGACGACACAGTAACATTTCCAATCCGTTCGCACCGCACGACTGTTCGTTTTTTTTTTTTACTTCACCAAAAATTTGTTTTACTACTCGAGCTTTGTTATACATCTATGTGGTTTTTGTCCTTTATTTTGCTTTCCGAAAGTGAAAGCGTGTCTATGTACGTATGTGGGAAATAGTGCGAGAAGCGAGGTGCAAAAAAATCTAATAGTGCAACTACGTGAATACTAATTTTTACTAAAGTTCTTTTCAATTACAATATTGTAATTCATATATTCATTTTCTATTACAAATTAATGAATGGTGATCAGTTAGTCACACAATTTGTAACGTTTTCCAGTAACTCTTGTGCTACGTGCATTACTAATCATAACAAATGTCATTAGAGAATATCTGTGTCGTATCTCTACGTTTATTACAGCTATATATCTCCCATTGTAAGTATACATTTGGGAATAGGAGAAAGTGCCCCTCAAGAAAATGTGACCATTTGAAGAAGGAGATAAAGGAGGAAGAACTGACCGTTTCGAAAATCGCCATAAAACTGTTATTTATTATCCAAGCAGTTTTTTTTTGTTCAGTTCGCATTAATACGGTTCGAGATATTTCTCGTACATTCGAGTAGAAGGAAAACGTGCATGTTTTTTTTTCTTAATAAAATAATAAATCAACTTACCCGTATCGTAAAGTACATGTTCAACTGGGTGAAACACTTCATCAATGTTTAAAGGTGTTTTCGACTTGACGGCGTTCTGGAAAATGTTCGTCAGCAGCTTGCCGACCATCTGCCTGTAACACAAATAGAAAAAAATAACATTAAAAATCTGTTTGTACATCGCCAAAGTTCTAATTTAATTTTTCGTTTTTCTCTGTAGGTATGGGTAAAAATTCCTTCTAAACGCAGACGACCTCAAGCATAAAAATTTCAGCGACAGACAAAAATACAAACGACGCGCAATTTTAAGCAGGAAGAAGAATCGAGAGAGAG
>JAPYZO010000363.1:0-34151 GCA_030522905.1 Torymus flavipes | reverse complement strand
GTGTGTGTGTGTGTGTGTGTGTGTGTGTGTGTGTGTGTGTGTGTGTGTGTGTGTGTGTGTGTGTGTGTGTGTGTGTGTGTGTGTGTTATATATATATAAAATACGTGTTATATATAGGTATATCTTCGGAATTCATT
The DNA here is from genome assembly GCA_030522905.1 of Torymus flavipes. Classification (NCBI taxonomy): domain Eukaryota; kingdom Metazoa; phylum Arthropoda; class Insecta; order Hymenoptera; family Torymidae; genus Torymus; species Torymus flavipes. Next base: position 34,014 of record JAPYZO010000363.1, on the reverse strand, counting down.
TTTATATTTTTGCAGTAAAGTAACTCGGTAATGAATAACCAGTAGAGTGTCGGTAAGTGTAAGTTTATTACATGGCAACTACGGCTATATAGGGTGATGTGGTGGTTAGGTAGAAATAAAAATTAACATTATAGAAGGCAGTCAACCCATTACTTTAGATATTTATGCAGTATATCACAATAAAATAATTATTACAAAATTAATCTTAAGATTTAACTACATTACAGCTGATAATTTAAAACAATTTATGAAATAATTACATTCTAAAGTCTTCTATGTACGCAATACCTACTAGGTATTTACTAAGTTCCTAAACTACCATGATCCTACTGAATTACTCAATGAGCTAAACATCATTTATTGAGAAACATTTCAGACCATACCCTTCCATTTTCGCTATATATATACTCCATAAATTAAAAGTATCAACAAATTTTAAATTGTTGCATTCGATTGACATGACATTGAATTAAATATAACAAATTGAAATCTATAATGTCAAATGTTATATTATTTAATATTATTTATAAAATTAAATTAAAATAAATCTCAATCTCAATATAAAAAGACTATGTTAAAAATTTTTTAGAATTACAGATATTCCCTTAATATAGAAGGAAAATGAAAAGTAGCTCCTTAAATTTCATTATTTTTAGTATAATCTTAATAATATACAAGTATAAATCCAGCAATCTTGTATTACGATGTAATAAGATTATTCAACATGATCAATTATTCCTGATTAACGACGACTGCTTACTTTAGACCATACGCCACCGTCTTCTTCATTTGTCTGACTGGGTTTCTTTTCTTCTTTAGCTAAATCACGTGGCGCAGCATCACGTCTGAAAAATTAGAAAAATGTTTATTTCAATAGTAATCTTACAAAATTAATAAAAACCGCTATGAGAATAACAGAAATTTAATCTTCTTTATTTCCCCTACACTTTTGTGCATTCACGTAAATGTTCATATACTTTGATTATTTAATATTTTTATCATATATTCGTGTATACTTCCATACAGTAAGTATGCAAATAAGTACAGCAAAATGAAAGCATATATAAAGTAAGTTACAGCTTCTTATACTCTTGTAATGAATCAGCTATACCAATAACTAATCGTTCGTAACCTTTTATACAAAAGCAGTCCTCTTACCTCTCATTATCCTTTGCGACGTCTTTTGTGTCTTTGGCGGGCTCGGCTGGTGCTGCCGATCTCGCGTTACGCCAGTTATCCATCGATGGCCGGGACTCGCGCTCCCCGTAGAAGTCACGGCGCTCAGGCATGCGCTCACGGTCTTCCCTGGGCTCGCGACGGAAGTCAGGCCGGCGTACGTCGCGTTCACCACGGTTCTCGTCACGTTGCCACCGATCCGATCCAGCGTTCTGCAATAAATTAAATTTTTGAACGATTGATAAATTGCCATTTTCGTCAAGAACGAATGTAGTATTGTAAGTAGTTAAAAGTTTATAAAATCCTACTACTTTTTTTTACAAAGAATTATAAATAACTGTGTTATCATCTCAATCGACAACAATCTACTAAAAATCGATATCGATCCTTACCCTCATGTTGCGGCCCTTGTCTCTGTCGAAGTCCCGGCCACCACGTTCGCCTCCGCGTTCACGCGTGGTCTCCAGCGCTCCTCCTTCTCGGGTGCATCGCGTGGCACTGCGCTGCTCCGTTCCCGCTTGTCGTCCTTGGGACCGTCTTCCTTGCGCCACGACGAGCCGCCGGTGTTTTCGTTCGCTCTGCCGGTGGCTGGAATTGGCGAAGGAAAGTTAGGCACAGTTGCAACATTCTTGTTAAGAATGTGTAGTAGTTTGAGAGTGATAATTTACGATTATAAGGGTTGTTTCGTCAGGAATATTTACAATAGAATTGTCTTTGTTGAACTAATTTTCATTGATTTATATTTGCAATAGTTTTCTCAAAACGTTTTAAAATCTCCAACATATTACAGTTGAAAATGACAAATTTTCCTTTAAACTTTATTCATTTTCTCACCTTTTCAATCAACTTTTTTAAAAAGACTGTATATTATGAAAATATTGTTTCATTAAGAAATGTTTTATTTTCGAAAAATTCATTATGATTAAAAGTTCAAGTCATTTTATTTATTGAATCTTGATAATCTATATTTAAGAAAAAATCTAATGAATGTAAGTCTTATCACCACTTGAACGTATTTGTTACGTACCTTATAATTTCGGAAGATAATAAAAAGCACTTTTTCGTAAAATATTTTAGAGTTAAAGGCAATAAATATAATGACGATGCTGATGTACGATGAGGATCTATCTATATCACTCTTATAAACGTTCTTAAATCGATACAACATATTATCTTTCTAAAAAAAGTAACCCAAGCAGCTATAAACTCACGTCTAGTTCTCCAGCTCGTCTGCTGCACGGGTCTCTCCATACTCTTGAGTCTCTCTTCCTCCAATTTCCGCTCAATCTCCAGCTCCTTCTGCCTGGTGATCTCAGCCTGTTTCTCGAGTTTGGCTAGCCTCTCTGCTTCCTTTGCATCCTCCTTGGCTTTCCTGGCCCTCTCCTCCTCTTCGCGTTTGGTACGCTCTTCCTCCATTCGCCTCCTTTCTTCTTCCTGTTTCGCTCTGACCTCCTCAAGCCTCTTTTTCTCAGCCATCTCGGCTTGCTCCTTCTCCCACTGTTGCTGCCTGTCGATCTTGCGCTGTATCTTACGCTGCATTAATCGCTCGGTGCGCGTCTGGTTCATCGCTGTCTCGAAGTCGCGCAGCTTCTCCAAGTAGATGCTTTTGCGCTCCGCGAGGATCTTCTCCAAGAACATGTCTGCGTCCGCCTTCATGCGGGTGAGGCGCTCGCGCGTTGCCACGGCTTGGTTACGCTCCTCGATGGCGGCTTGAATGCGCTCCGCTTCCTGCTGGTCCCAGCGCTGCTTTGCCTGCTCCAGCTTTTCTTCCATGGCTTTCTCGAGAAGAGGGATTTCCTCTATACGCTTGGCACGCTCCAGATAATCCACTTTCTTCTCCTGGGATTTGAGCTTTTGTTGGAGCTCGCGACGTTCCTTTTGCAGCTCTTCTGCCTCGCGCGCAGCTATCTGCTCCGCGTCCAGCTTCTTGATCTCGTCCTCGTCCATCTTTTTGAGAATCTGTATTTATAATATGAAAAAATGAGTGGCTGTTTTGCAAAAAATTAAAGTAGCAAATTTATAGAGCTACTGTTGGTTGACACTTCCATGATTTAAAAATTACAAAGTTTTCAGTTCATTGGTTATAAAACTTTTATCTCTTTTAGACCCATGTACATAATATTAAGTTATTAACAAATTGACGATGTATATGTAAGAACACTTATTATTATAAATATAATTATGAATTAAAAGAATTCAGTTTTCAAACTGAAAAAGAGTATAGAATTGTCTGATTGTCGACTGCTCAGTGTAAAACAAACACAAAACGATGAAAAAAAATGTTGTAATAAAAACCATGTTAATATAAAATTTTCCACTTAACCAATTCCCACCTTCTGTCCGTGGCTCGTCTGTGAGATCTGTTGCATCTTCTCCTTTTTCGTTCTGTCCTTGATCTGTTGGATCTCGCTCTGTTGTCTCTTCCTCTCTCGCTCCTCGCGCTCCTGTTCCAATCTTTTCTGCTCGGCCAACAGCTGCTGTCTCTGGAGTTCTTCCTGCCGCCTCATCTCCTCCTCCTCGCGCATGAAGTTCATGTGCTCGATATACTCCTTCCTCTCCTCGATGATCTTGTGTCTGCCGAGGATGCGTTGGTGCTCCTTCACCTTGGTGTCGTGGTAGTGGGCCACCATGGCGACGCGCTGCTTCTCACGTTCCTGCTTGCGCTTGTTCGGGTTGATGATATTGTTGGCGCGATGGAGAACTGTGGCCATGTTCACCAGCTGTGTGCGGATCTGCTCCGATGGCATCGCCTGAAGAACGGGTCCATCAGGATGGTCCTCGCGCTGGGCTTCCGAGAGGTCAACACCGAAGTGGATACAACGCTTGCCATGGTCGATGCGAATCTGCATGTCGTTGTAGCGCACGCAGTCGACTAACAGACGTTCCAGGTGGAAGTCTGTGGTGAATTTGGCGAGCTCAATCAGCCGTACGAACTGAATGGTCTGATAAACTTGAGAGATCTGTGAAGCAGATAATAATGATAAATGTACTTGTATATAGTAGAATTCGATTAATTTTTATTGGAATTTATTAATTGTAATTAATCATTAGTGCACGAAGTTTCTTAGAATTTAGAAGCTTAATGTATTATTGTAAACACACCCTAGAATTATTTTTTTTTTTATAAAATTGAATCTTATATAATTGAAATAAATTTTTAAAATATTTTTTCAAAATCTAATTAAAGAAAGTAAATTTACCTGATGTACTAAACGAACAAGAGTAACATCCTGCAAAGCTGGAACGTACTGAAGTAGAGGACTTGACTCATCTTGCTGCAGATTCTTGACAACAGTATCCACTCTAATACATAATTCTAAGGGATGGAATTCTACCTCTAACCAAGAATACAAATCTTGAAGATACGGGGATGCTAAATTTACAACATTTAGACGTACAATATCTTTAATGAGAGGTGATCTAGATGGGGGTTGTGATAGTCCTAGAAGAACAGCCAGCTTCTGGGCTTTTTCCTGTGGACTTTTGTCTGTTTCAATGAAACGATCAAATTCTGGATGAGCAGAGGGCAGCGGTATAGACAAAGATGCCAGTAGGACTCTGTTGGCCATGCGTTGCAACTCCTCTGAAGACATATTCTTTTTCATGTCGCGAGAAAGTTGGAAGAGCTTGAACAGTGCAGCTGCATGGAACAAGTAGTTTCCAGCTTTCCAAAATACCATAGCTAACTTTTGATAATAATTGGCCATCGTTTTTGGCACTGGACTTTTCTTGGACAAATTCATCAGTCCATGGATATCCTCAATAGCTTTGTAAGCTTCTTGCCACAATTCCATTTGAATTGCAGAATCTAACTGTATTAATCTTGTCTCTAAATTTAACTGCTGTGTTTCCAGCTTATTGATGGAAACATTTGATACCATCTGAGGAAGTTTGCTTATGTCTTCCAAGTGCTTGCGCAATTTTTCACACAATTTTCTGAATTCTGTTTTACGATTATATTCCAGGCAGAACTGGAAAGCCATTCTGGCGATATCATGGTATAATGTTTCAACATGAGCATTTGTTCTCAATAATTCTAAACACTGACAATAAGACTCCCACAGGAACTTGACCCAAGGAGTCAAAATTGTCCTATCGCTTCTGTCTTGTGCATCTTCTCCGCTTACAGCAGATAGTAAGATACTTTCAGGTGTGGCCAGATTGTCAAGATCATCAATATCTACGACAGCCTGCTGACTCTGTTTTCTAGCAGCCTCTGTCTTTTCTTCTGCCATACGTAAGTATCCTCTTATTACATTTTCTAAACTGCCTACATTTACAGACTGGAACATATTCCTGTATTGAAACAGACCCTCCTTGGCAATGTGTGATTTCTTCAATTCTACACATAGGTCCAAATACTTGAACATTATAGGTTCCAAAACGGACTCTGACCAACTGTACGTCCATTTTTTGTTTCTGAATACTTCTTGTAAAGTGTCTAAAGCTCTAGCAGGTTTGCCAACTTCAATAAATTCTGTAACAAAAATGTTTTTGATTAAGGTAAATAATTTTTACAAGTATTAGAAGTATATGATTTTAGCTTGTTTTCAAATCTACATAAAATAATGTAACAACATGTTTATAATATTTTAAAAATTTTATTTTCAATATTTTAAAAATTTTATTTTCAATATTTTAAAAATTTTATTTTCAATATTTTAAAAATTTTATTTTCAATATTAAAAAAAAAATTAAATTAAAAAATTATACAAGTTGTTATATTTGGAAAATATCAATTTTGACTATCAAAAGTCAACCCACATGTCATCACGTTTTTCTTAAAAAATTATGACTTTTGAAAAATGTATACAACTTTAAAATAATTAATAATATACGTATAAAAACAATTAGCAGAGTAAAAATCTTTAATAAAAAATAATAAAGAACTCAATGTTAAATGACATATGTATATATGTTCAACTTTAATAAACTACTCTACATAGTAAAAAAACTCAAAAAATTATTTTCCATCAATATTATAAGACAAGTTTGATAGATTTAATACAAATACTATAAATCTATTTAACTAATGTACTTAAGAATGATAACACAAAATTTGTTCTAAACATAACTGAATAATCTAAATTAAAATAGTTCACTAAAGTTTATATTAAATTTAAAGAAAATGTTCTCCCATAATAATTGAAAATATTATTATATTAAATTATATTAATAAAATATATTTCATATTCATAATATATGAAAACATACACCTATTAAGAAATAAGTTAATATCTATTAAAAATAGATCTAATGCAAACATTAGAAAATCATGAAATATTTTATTTACTGTGAACATATTAAAACTTCTCAATAGAAAGGCCTACCTTGAGTGACTTTTGTTTCTAAATTTCTGAAAACATTCATAATTGTTTATCACAAAGTGTTTCCTCATCTTATCAACATACCATCTGGTCACCATTTAAATGTCTCAATAACGAATTTAAACTGGTCTAACATTGCTTTGTATAAATAAATAAATACAAGTGTTCATCTCATCCCCCTAACTCTACTCTAGACCCCTTTAAATCCGGTTATCATGTTCTCCAATCAGAAGATGTATGCAAATCTGACAACATTTTGACAGATCCCAAATCATCCATTCACTTTCCTGTTTTGCATAATAAAAATAATTTGCATACTTCTAAATAGCCCATAAATGCATAACAAAACTCCTACATAGATCTAGGGTACAGTTAGAATCCTCCAGGTGGCTTGTACGGTGCACTAGCAGGTTGAGCTGTTGAGCATCAGGCCACCCTTCTGCATTGAACCACAACCTCCTAACCAAACACCCACTAAATCGCAAACCCATTATACTAAAGAAAACCAAACCGGTCTCCAATTTTCACTCACCGTTGGCCCGCTTTAGAGCGTTCTCAGGCCGCTGGCCGTACCTTGCCATTTTGAAAATGACAACCTAAAACAACCTTGAACTAGGGTAAGGACGCCCAGAGTATACTTTGGCGATGATCCCAAAACCTTCAGTCGACAAGTTCTGGATGCGATGGGTGGGCGGCAACGGCGGTAGTCCACGACAATATCCTTAGTCCGGGTTGAGGTCTGTCTGTTGTCCTGAAAAGCCGCGAAATTCGCGATCCTCGTGCCTCGTGCCTGAGCTAGCCGACGGCTCGGAGTCCCGGACTCTCTCCAAGTCTAAAAGACTTTTCACATTGGCGCGCTGTGCCTGTGCTTTTAAGGCTTTGCCTTTAGTTCGACATAGACACATAGTGCCTGCGGATTCTGGACTGCTCCATCTAGTTATACGACAGAAATTTACGGAACTAAATACGCAGAGCGGGAAGTTTGAACTGGTTAATCGTATTTTGGTCCCAGTAGTGAGTTAAGGTTGGAGATGAAAGCAGGTTGCGTGGATTTTTCAGAGGTACCGGGCAAGCATAAGTACTAGATAGAGGTAGGTTGTAGGTACAGCAAGTGTGTACAGCCAGAGAAAAACTAACACAGAAGATGGCTTTTTTTTCTTCCAATAAGAGGAATTCCAGCCCCAGACCAGTAGATAGCTCGTCGCTCCCGAATAAGGAGGTGCCATCTCAACGCCCGGTTAGAAAATGAGTCATCTTGGCGCCCAGTTGAAAAAGGAGTCACCTCGAGGCACCCGGTTGGAAAAGGTGCCATCTCAGCGTCCAGGTCGAAAAGAGGTACCTTATTTAATTGAGGTTCTCAGCACTGCCAAAGTATATTTTTCGCAAGAGCTTTATATCGTTTTATACAGTAATTACTTTTATATAAAGCGATATAAAGCTCTTCCGAAAAATATTATACTTTGTCAGTGTTGAAAACCTCTGGAAAAGGTACCCCAGATATGTTCCAGAAGTGCACCAGCAGCATGGAACACAACACAGCTGAAGCCGCAAGCACAGCGAGTCAGTGTCTGCACTCTGCAGCTTGACTCGGCGGTAGACACTCTTTCCTTCTGCTCGAGTCAAGCTGTGATTGGCTGCAGACTATGAGTCGATCAATCTCAATGTGATAAGCATCGAGTAACGTTTCAGTAGTTTAATTGTTATTTTTATTGCGTAACTAATAAGTATGTACAAAAAGGTGCGCATTATAGTTTTTCTGGTACAAGCATTATACCTGATAATACTGATCGATATTTCCTGAAAAATATGAAAAAATTAAGAGTTTTAGGGCTATCTCAAAATTTTAAAATCTAGTCAAAGTAAAAAGGGATAATCAAAATTGTGCAATATTTCGAGAAATATATCTTAAGAAAAAGGTAATAAACAAAATTTTTTTTTTAAATTTACGTATTTTAGATTTGACATTCTAACTGTAGGAACGGTGAAAAAATCCGCTGTGTAGGGGACCCTAAACACCATTAACGAGATACAATACGTTGCAGAAATACTTTAAAATCTAAAGTTTGATCATTTAATTATTATTTAATTAATTCGAATTCAACTAATCGCTCATAGAATACAAATCCAATGTCGCGCTTGATTTGCAGTGTAACCAAATACATTTATTTTCCCGTTAAAATTAGGTCTCTTGATGTTTGTTAAATTTTTTTTATAGTTCAAATTTACTACAGAAAATGCGCGCGTGTGTGTAATGTATATATACGTGTATCAAGTGTCTGAGTCCCGCACGTGAAGTTTATATATAAAGTGTACACATGCATGTAAATAATAATAATAGAATTAGTAAACAATTTTATCAAAGACTTTTTATTCGCAAATAAGTTATGGTATCTGTGATGCAACCTTATATGGTAAGACTATGAATTGCATAACCTCAAATTTATATTTCTCAATATATGCTATATGTACTTATTTTCAATACTACTAGCTCATTTTCTAAATAAATCAAATATGTTGAATTTACTTTCCAGGATGTAGAAAGTTCAAGAAGTTATATAGATGAGATCTACTCAGCGGATCTGCAAAAATGTCTGGGAGCACTCATGTATGTTAAAGCAAAAAAGTTTGATTTTTTAAATTATTGAGTTGTCTTATAGTATCCTACATATCCTCTAATTTATTGTTTGTTTACTTTTGTATCTAATTTTTTCATAAACTTGAAAAAAAAAGATTCCAAGTCAGTTTTATGATAAAAATAATCAAGTTGAAACAATCAAGATTGTACATACAAAGTATACTTTACTTTATCTTTCACTTTGAATAAAGACAAATTTTGTGTAGAATTACTATTAACTTAGTTTAAATGATCCCTTCTTGCTGTTTACATAGATTGATAATATAAGAACACAACAAAAACAACAATATTTTGATAACTACTTTCAATATACTACTTATCCTATTTTTGATATCAGTATTAATTAGTAACATTTTTATGTTTGGTTATCAAATAAAATATTAACTTTGATTATTTATTAAAAATATTCTTAATTTCTTATAGTTATTACTTTTGAAAATAATTTCAAATTAACGAATACGCAATAAACTTAGTCTTTGAATATCCTTAACCTTTATAACCTATATCTTTGAACATCAAAGCACCTGTTTGATCTAATGTAACAAAGTTGTTAAACTAGATTTTGTCGAAATATAAAAATAAAATTTATAAATTCTGAGATATGGACTAAGTTTTGAAATGTATAAATTTTTACACAAATTATTTGATGTCATTTCTGATAAATTATTTAGTTTGCATTTTTTATATACTTCTATGAATTAAGCTTATTGAAATGATGACAATGCATTTTACATCTTTGGTTATTTATCTTTAGTAATATGTACTTATTTTGTTATTTCAGATGCCTAAAAAATTCAGTTATCGGTAGTAATCGACAAAAAGGATCTGTGATAGCTCAAGGTGTAGTTCCCAGACTTCTACAACTTTTATCCAACAACAATGAAGGTTCTAATGATAGAATCCGATTGGAAGCTGCAGTCACTTTAGGATCATTGGCTAAGGGAACTGATCAACATATTTTAGCTTTAATAGATTTAGGAGTTGTGACTACACTACTTCAAGTATTACGGTCATCAGTAGTAGAATTTTCAAACAATGAGAATGTGAAAGTACGAAATTTACTCGTTGAATCATGTTTAAGATGTTTAAGAACAATTTTTCAACACCCATCTGCGCCAGTGTCTTCAATTTTTCAAGACACAGAACTCATACCGCGTCTCCTTCAATTATCAAGTGTATCAATCAACTGCCAAGTTTATGTTGCAATGATATTAACTACAGCTTGCAAGGTAATATTTATAATTTTCAAAATAATTCAGAGATGATAAAAAATATATGAGTTATTTGAATTATGATATCAAATGCAGTTTTAAATAAAAAAAGAGTTAAGGCTAACAAATAAGTAAGCCTTTACTTTCATGAACCACTTATTTAGTGTGACTTTATTTAATATATGAAATAATCTTATTAAAAGTAATAAGAAATATTTTACAGAACTTGAACTTTAACAAAAAATTCACTCATTTTTATAACAAAAACTAACATATAAAAATTTTATTGTAACTAAATATAAGTATTATTTTTATTCATAAAATAAGTCTCCATGATTTTGATTTTGACTTTGGTCTTAAATTTGGCAAGGTCAAAGTCAATATAAAGGTTTCCATGAAGACGAGATAAAAATGTGAACAAAATTTAATATTCATTTGAATGTTAGTATAATAATTTAGTGATAAGAAAATAATAAAATCTTTTCATTTAAATAATGGAATATCAACTCAAAAACATTTTCAAGTCTAATTTTAATATCAAGATCAAGATTTTGAAGTTAAGAAAATTCTATGAATTTTAGAAGATGTTTTATCATTTTAAGATCTTTTATATTGCAGTATATAGATGATTAAAAAAGATTTTTGTAGTAATTATGTTTTGCGTAACAAATTTGTTATCTTTTATTATTTTAAATTCAATAAAAAATGTCTTGATTACCTTATATAAAAAAAGTATTAACCATAGAAGTCATAATATTATAAACTCAGTGTCTACTGTGAATTCGAATAAAATAAACAATAGATAAGTAAATAAAATACAAATAAAAATCCTCTTGAAGTAAAAATTCATGCAAATATGAACCCTAACATCAGTGTCTGAGTATTGCAATTTCGTTTATTTGAAGAAAAAAAATTTATATCCACCTGGACCAGAAAAATCTATTTTCAATTTTATTTGCTCCTTATTCAGACATTTTTCTACTATAATTCAAGAATCAGACTTCTTTTGAAAGTGTTCTCCATTTCCCATACTTACAATTTATATTCTTTACATTGTAAAAAAAAAGCATAAAAATCTATTACAATTTCGTTAATTTAAAAAACCAAAGTTACGTTTACCCAGACTAAAAAAATTTATCCCATATTCAGGTATACTTTTACCACATTTGACTTATAGAAGATTTATTTACATTCTTGATATACCATTTTTCATATAATAAAAAGAAATCATTATCAAATCCACACTAACACCTCCGTATATCTCTACTTCCCTCAGACCAACGAAGACCAAAACGTCCTGCTGAAAGCAGGCGCCATCAGCACCTTAGCCAAGCAGCTGGAGTGTAAGCTTGCGGACGTGCAGCTACCATCGTTGGCGTGCCTAGCAAACATGTGCTACCAGAACCAGGACGTGGCGTCGCTGATCGCCGCGACGACGACGTCCGACGAGGAAGACGCGCGTTGCGTGCCAAGTATCCTCGGCTGTCTCATGGGCCGCGACAAGAGCACGCTCATCCAGCTCGAGGCGGCGCGCTGCATCGCCTACATGCACAGAGCGGGCGCGCTGCCCGCCTCGGATTCCCGAGTCATTTACAGAGCGCTGCCATGCCTGATCAGGCTGTGTCAAAAGGAGAGGCCTGCGAGGGAGAGGGTCGCAGCCGCTGAGACCCTGGCCTATCTAACGGAGATCGACACCGAGCTGCAGAGGCTCGCTAGCATCAGTAATCATCTGATACCCACGCTCGCCGAGTATCTCAAGCCGAATCCACAGGTGGGCGGGGAATGGCTTTTAGCGGTTTTTTAATGATGCTTGTTTTGTTTGTTGTGGGTCTCGAATGGTTGAGAAGTTTTGGGTAAATTTGACAGGTCTTTCATTAAAATATTTTTTACTATTGGTCAAGAAGGCAAGATTTTCACAGCAATAAAATAGAAAACGATGTTAATATTTCGATTTTTTAACGTAATATTTTTTACGTTGTGGGTTGTGGTAGTTTGGAGGTTTCGACCAAAAAAAAGATTCAATCTATTCAAAAAGTGCAATCAAGTACCGGTTTCGAAAAACTCCTCGTTTATTAAAAAAAAAATATATATATATGATCTTCTTCATAACAGATTCCAATTCTCATCTACAGATCCAGGACGCCGCTCTATCCCAAGACATGCGTCAAGCGGCCTTCCGAGCGTTCGCCTCGCTGGGCGCCAACGACGAGGACATACGCAAGCGCATAATCGAGACGGAGAACCTGATGGAGCAAGTGGTAGCGGGCCTGCAGGACCCCGGCGGCGCCAAGGTTCGCCTCGCCGCGGTGCGCTGTCTGCACTCGTTGTCGCGTAGCGTTCAGCAGCTGAGGACGACGTTTCAGGACCACGCGGTTTGGCGACCCCTCATGCAGCTGCTACACGGCGCCGACAAGAATGGCGACGGTGTGTTTGTCTTCTATTTAAATTATACCATCGACGAGGACGGCGGTAGCCGAAACATCTCGGTGCCGCCGCCCGATAGCCGGCGTATATTTCGCTTGTGCCTGGCGTGCGGTTACCACAGTTGTCTGTGCTTCGTTTGCAATGGTGTTGACAGGAAAGTTGTTCTCTTCGACATTTACAAGTAATACGTCTTTTTTCCGTAGAGATAGCGGAGCGGGGGGAGGGCGAGTTTTTTTATTAGGAGGTTCGTGGAAGATTCGCGCGAGTCCTGCTTTACCGACGTTGGGTTTTCTGTCGAACCGTTCAGTCTATCGTTGTTTGTTTATTAGGTCTTCGCAAGGATGAATTACGTGCTCTCCAATATGCCAATCCAAAATTTGTTTTCTGATTCTGTAAATACTATCTATACCTAAAAGTTTCATTTGTTGAGCTACAAAAGAATTGGTTTTTATTGGTCTTTAAACGAATATTGAACACTAAAAAGTGACAATTACAAAGAGTTTGAAAAAATTAAATGAAACAGAGCACACCATTTGTCAATGCGTACATGAATGGTACAATATACTTGTTTCTACAAACTTGTGATTTAATTTTTATAGAAAAAAACAAGGGAACGGTATCGTAGGAATGGCGTCACGAGGAAGTAGAATAGTTTCCGAATAAACCTTACGATTATTATTACCACCGTTAAGTTTTTTAAATCGCGCAAATACGCCTATTATGTATCTATTTAAATAACATCGTTGTACAATTCTAGAGATATTTTTCTATAAATGTTGAGTATTTTGTATATTCGTGTTCTTTTTTTTATGAATTTAGAGTTAAAATTAAAAGTTAACCAAAGAAACGCGTGTAAAGTATTAATATCGCGCACGTCTCATGGCAGTAATCTGTCTCTACTACTATGATTTTTTCGTAAATAATTGTTAAAATGCGATATTTGGAGTCTTCTAGCGACTTGGAAGATAAATGCTAATTATTTATTAAATTGGTTTACATTGCAATTTCTTTTTTTTATTTTTTTTTTCTTTCCTGTATCCTAGTAAGTCTATGCTATTTTGCAAAACTCATCTACCGTCTTCATTTGAAGTCATTTGTTCCTATCCATTGAAAATTTGTCGGAATAGTACATTACGATACATGTGACCTAAGGGGCACTCTGCGCTCGGGCCCTAACTTCCCGCCGTGCAGAGTGCCCCTTAGGTCACAAGTATCGTATAATATTATACGATACTTGTGACCTAAGGAGCACTCTGCACGCCGTGCAAAAAAGTGCTACTTAGGTCACATGTATCGTAATGTACTATTTTTTAAGTCATTTATTAGCATTTTTATATTAATTTATATTTCGTACATATTTTACTCTTCAGATTTAATATCCGTTATTTATCGATAATAAAAGTATAAAATTCAATCTAATATTTATCAACATATAATCAATCAATGGTATTTATACAAATTTTAAGGGTGTTCAATTTTCTTTGCTAGTCATTTAATGGTTCTACTTGGTCATCATTCCGAAAAATTAATCAGGCTTCAAATATATTAAAAAATTTATAATCGATTAACTTTATTTGCAGTACTTATTATTTATAAAAATTGATCAATCCGGTTCTACAAGTCTTCATAAAACCCTGGCATTGATTTTCATTAATTATTTTACGAATCGGGGCCTAAATATTATATATTACGATATGATTTTTTACTAGAAATTTCGTACGGTTGGTTTATAATTATCGGATTACATACCATTAACTAACATAATTAATAAGAAAGAAAATGTTTGAAACAAAATAATGAGTATGATAGATTTTTCAGGTTTCTAGGTACGTGAATTTCCTCGACCGTTTAGAAAATCCGATTACTCGGTTTATCTCATTCAAACGTTTACAAATACTATGTAACCTATTTACTCATCAAATTTAAACGAAAAAAATAGCTACAACGTATACCGAGAAATTAATGAAACTGCGGCTAAACCGCATAAAACAAAGTATATTGCAATACAAGCGAAACCAAAATCAACGCTGATTTGCAGGCAAGAACGACGGCGAGGACGACCTGCTGACGGTGGCTTCGGGCACATTGTGCAACCTTCTGCTCGAGTTCAGTCCCAGCAAGGAGCCGATAATCGAGTCGGGCGGCGTCGAGCTCCTCTGCTCCCTCACAAAGCGCTCGGACCCAGCGCTACGACTGAACGGCATCTGGGCGTTGATGAACGTCGCCTTCCAGGCCGAGCAGCGCGTCAAATCGCAGATCCTCCAATGCCTCGGTACCGATCAAATATTCCGGCTCCTCGCCGATCCCGAGCTCGCTGTCCTCATGAAGACGCTCGGGTTGCTAAGGAATCTCCTGTCCACCAAGACTCACATCGACCGGATCATGGCGGACCATGCGGCACATGTGATGCAAGCGGTGATCCTGGTTCTCGAAGACCCCGTTCATCCCGCCGATGTGAAGGAACAGGCGCTGTGTATACTCGCGAATGTCGCCGATGGGGATAGGGCGAGGGACCACATCATGGCGAACGAGGACGTGCTCAAGAAACTTATGGATTATATGGTGAGTTCGTAACAGGCATTAACGTCCTTACTATAGTAAAAATAACTGATTCATAAATCAAGTAATAAATCAGCTGATTTACCAGCTATGAAATTAACTGATGGTTTTATCAAATTAAGTGTTTAATAATTTTTGCTGTAATATAGTTTAAAGAATATCTCACAAATTTTTTTAATGAATTCGGTTGATTAGGTGATTTGTCATCTGATTGAATATGTAAACGATCGTTTTTTATATTAAACACTTTATTGATATTTTCTAAAAATGCACCCTCGTTTTCTAAAAGTGAAGCAAATAGTGATTACATTTGTTCTATATTATCAGATTGTAATCCCAATTTAAAAAAAAAATAACGTCGATTTTCCGTCTTATTATACTAATCACTCAACAATAAGGCGAAAATACTTATGAGGTTTCTGATTTTTTCATGTATGATTTCAGATGCACAGTAACGTCAAACTACAAGTGGCAGCAATATTTTGCGTATGTAATTTAGTGTGGCGAGAAGAACCTGGAGCAGCGCAACGGCAAGCACGCTTAAAAGAATTAGGACTATATAGAATTTTACTGCAACTCCGACACACAAAAGATACCCAATTATTTGATAAGTACGTAATGTTTATGTCAGCTTTTAAAATTCGCGCTATGTGCATTCGTATTAACTAGTTAATTAAATTGTACGATTTAGTTCGTTATTATTCAAAACTAGTAATATGCAAAGAAGTTTGACGCTCTAACTGATGATTTACTAATGTGTTCTAGAAGATTTAATTTCAATATTTTTCTGTTACAGGGTAAAAACAGCTTTAGCACAATTTTTTGATGCCTGAAGCCTCGATGGAATGAGAATTTCTTTGAAGTTCAATTGGTCTCTTAGAATATTTAATAATTGCTAGAATGTGTATTAAATTATTAAATAACTTAAATAAAACCATTTTATTACATTGATATGTGCAGTCAGTGGGATTAAATATAAAAATGTTGATAGTGATAAATTTGTAAATTTTATTGTAAATTTCAAATACAAAAAGTATATCTCGGGTAATAAATGGCTTTTGTCATAAACAATACCTCACTGGGAAAGTCTTTGATGCTGTTTAGTATTTTATGTTTTAATACTCGTTAATTATAAAGAAAGATGAATTGTTTGAGTATAATTCTGAAAATGAGTTATTATGTTAAGGTTACAAGTCTCAGTTTAATAGCATTATATTTTATTTTTGAATAATTGAGAAAAATCGTTCATACAACCGCTTATTTGTGGAACAATCAAGCAAGAAACTATTTTGCATGAGACCTGAGATTGACGAACAATATACAATGTAAGGATGTAATCAAAACAATCGAATTTAATTTGTTACACTGTTGACATTTTTGATTTTTTGTAAAATAACCCATTTTTAAATATGTGTGTCAAATAAGAATAAATAATATTGATTAAATATACATATTGAACTTTCTTTCCTATAATACATAGTTTATACATGTGACAATGACTTATTTATATCATATATATGAACAAACTCATAGTAATTAGAAAATATATCATTTTTAATTTTCATTTTAAAATAATTATTTACATAAAGATATTATTTTTTTTCACAAAGAATATTTGCATTTATTATTAAATAAAATTATTTTATAAAATTTTGCACATTTATATGAGTTTTTAAATAACATACTCTACAAATTGAACAAGTTGTTACATAATTATTTATGCTGAAAAATAAAATTAAAATTTGCTGAGATTTCCAATTTACTTAAAGTGAAAATAAGGATTAAATAATTTTAAAATTGTACAATATCTAAAATGATCTCTACAATATACAAAACTGTATTATTATTATTATAAAACTTTAAACAAACAGTTACTGAAAAACGTGAATGTATGAATCAATAAAAATGTTAATATGATCTAAATTCTTCTTATGATAATTGAAAAGGTCAAATAGATTTGAAAAACGATTTTTTATTATTAAATTTTTAAATTATAATGTAATAAAAAAATATTTAGTAATAACTATTTTAATTTGTCTAATTTTCTAAGAATGATACAAACTGTGTTAATTTAAATAATTGGTCTTCAGTCATTGTTTCTGGAATAGGGGAACTTTCTTGCCTACATATCTTCTTTGGATTCACAATATTTCCATTGACTGTCCAATCTCTTTCCGCAGCCAGTTGGTGGGCACTTTCTTGCGTTGATCCAGTCATTTTTGCTAGTGTAGAGATGTCAAGAGATGAATAAGCATCACTTATAAGAACAATTGCACTTTCTTTGATACGATCTGTAAACATAATATTTCAAAGTTATTTATATGTTACAATTGTTAATTGAATAGGTCTATTACCTTTTAAGGCATTCATTATTTCTACAACATGTTTATTCCATTCAACGTTCAAGGCCGTATGAACACCATGCCAATCTCGCTGCCACATCTTTTGAGCAACTGCCCAAATGTTTTTTAAATCTGTACTATTGGACTTTATAGGTGTTGGAATTCTTTTCCACAGATACTTAGCATAACAACTGTAAAATATTAAACATTTACTTTAGATGTAAAAATATCATTCCCTAAAAAATTAAATTCTTTTATATATATACTTACAGTTCATTCTGATATAAGTATATGGCTAACATTTGACAATAAACATGTACAGGTACTATTCCATCTAGATTCTGCAATATAAAATATCATGTGTTAAAACTTTTTTATTAAAAAACTGCTCTATAATTTTGAGAAATATTGGAAATACAAATATGAATGATAATTCGATTTTAAATCTTTCGAAGTAAAACTTGTGGTTTACTCAAAAATAGAAAAGACTTTAAGGATTTTTTGTCCTGCTTAAGTAGTTACTATCAATAATATTTAAATAATCATTGTACCATAAGATATATTTATTTTTATATAATAGCTGAAACATCATTCAGCTTCAATGAAAACAACCTTAATCAATGGTTTAAAAAAATATATCTAACAATTGCTAAAGCACACCAAAAACCACAAGTCAAACGTTTACCATTGTTTGTCACCCAATATCAGCAATCAAAAAAAGAAATAAAACATTGATTGTTGACATGACTTTGGTTAAATTCACGCAATAGAGTCTTCCGTGTAAATAGTAAATACTCACATCGAGTTCAACTTTTTCCAAGCTGCTTAGCAGACCGTCGAAATTCTTCAACATCATAATGCAATTCGGCGGCACTAATGAAACGAAAAAACCCTGCTTTTTGCATAAATAACAAACGGCCGGCCGAATACGCACGGACTTAACAAAAAGCTAAAGGCGTCCACGCCGTTCACGGCCAGCTGATCAGTGATCGTCCTTCTCTCATCAAGAAATATTCGACCTATGCCGTTTGTCATGCTTGTGGGTTGTCCTACGATTGGTCGACGAAGTCAGTATAGGTAATTGTGACTGCAGTGACAAGGATGACAGTGTCAAACACGGATATTTGTTTACGTTGTCATGTTGAGTTATCGATCTTGACTGCTCGACGTGAAATTTTAATTTTTCAAAGATGTTGAGGATGTTTTAGTTATCGTATTTTAATTTAGGGTTAAGAATCCGTAAATGGACCAAAGAAATATGGAGGAAAGACTAAAACAAAGCGGTGTTGACGGCTGTTGCCAAGAATGTGGGAGTTTTAGGTGCTTTTGTCAAACGGGTATATAACTAGCTTTTTGCATTATACAATTATTAATTTAATTATTTGTTGAATTTCAAGTATAATTATATCTGCATTTATTGTTTATTATTTATACACAATTATATTTTATCAAACAACTTCTCATTTGTAGGTCATACAGTGAATATAGATACAACACATTCTATAGACAAAACATTAGATGCATTTACAGAAAATATGCAAATGCAGATCCCGAGTGAATGGTACTCCAAGCGGATGGATAAATTACATTGTTTACAAATTAAATCAAGAAACTGTTCTAGCTTTAAAGTACATTTTTCAAGGAAAAATGAAAGTATTTTAAGTTATCTGTTAAGAAGTTTAGCTATACAAGTTGAAGATCCATTGATAGTTCTAGCACTGGCAAGGCTCAATAACTCAACAGTTTCTTTGTCATATTTATATGATATTGTAATAGCAGATCGTCATACAGCAGATTGTTATGAAAATCTTTCTCATGATTTTAGAAGAAGTTTCGACAAACAATCTTACCTTATAATGAAAGCTTTATATAGTATATTTATATCATATTCTAGTCTTACTTCTCCATTGGAGAATAACAAAATTGTGCAATATCAGAAAAATTTTGTGAATGTAAACCAAAGTCATTACAAAATATTTGATCTGTTTCGATGTTATTTTTTACTTCATAATGATTGTAGTAATTTAGAGAATATCAATGTTAAACTTATAAATAAAATAAAAGAATTGGAAATAAGACTTCACAATATTAGCAAAGAGTATGAAGCAGTAAAATTTTGTAAAATATGTCCTAGAGTTAAGGAAGAATTACAGATAGCCAAAGAAAATTACAATGGTATTCTAAAAAATTTTTCTAATGCTCAAGCTGAGAAGGAGCGAATGGTGATGAAGTATGCAACAAGTGAAAGACGTTTACTCGAAGCTCAAAAGTAAGTTATAATAAAGTTATTAGTTTATTATTTATTCTCAACTATTTTATAAATTCTTATAATATCTAAAAATTTAATTTTATACTTTAGATCAATAAAGCAAATTGAAAAGAAGCATCAAGATACCCTTACTGAAAATGCCATTATACAGAAAAAACTTCAAAAAGCAAATGAGACTATTACAAAGCTTAATAGTGAAATAAACAATAAATATTCAGAAATAACGCAACTGCGGAATCAAATAGAGCATAACAAAACCAATGACAATGCCAAAGAGATGAAGCTTAAATGGGCGCAAAACAGACTAAAAATCGTGACGGACGCTCACGTGGAAACGCAAAAGAAATTAAATGAAGCATTGGTAAAATTATAATATTAATTTTTATTTCCTTAATTTAATCAACACTTGACTATAAAATTCGATTTTAAAGTAAAAAAATTCACTTTTACAATTACCGACAGAAAAATAGTGTTATTTTTCATAGATCAATTAATTACTAAAAATGAGTATTTCATTGGCTTCTAACTAATGTTAGAACGAATTGTCTAACAGCATATAGATTCAACATTGCAGGTCATTTTTTGAAAGTATAAAAATATTACCGACAGAACTAGTTCTACAATTTTTAATTATGCAAAAGTAATTGCTATTTAATACATATCAATTCGAGACACTACCATCACCATTCCCACTATAATTTTATATATACTATTATACTATTACAATCTTACTACATATAAACTTTAGAAAACACAATTTTCTTTGCCGATGAAAATCATCTTTGTAACCCGCACAATACCCATTCTACGTCGGTAATTTTATACGCGCCAAATTCGAATTCTCCCGAACATTGTATATACCTAAACTCCCATTGCAGACAAGAACTGCGGAGCTGACATCCGAGTGTGAATCGCTGCGCTCGCAGGCGAGTGACAAGGAACAACAGGCACGGCTGATCCTTGAGCGCCACGACGCCGAGAAGTCCGAGAATGAGCGCGCCAGGCTACAAAAAGACCTAGAGGCGAAGCTCGGCGAGGTCGTCGCTGTGCTGGAGGAGGAGAGGCGTTCAAACCAAACTCTCAGGAACGAGCTCGTCGAGATGGAGGCGCTGAAGAACGAGCTGAGAAAGTGAGAGAGTTGTAGGCTGTTTTCTCCGCATCTTTTTTTTTTATTTTTACAATTTATTGAAGTTTTAATTCTGTAAAGATACTGACAGAATGCTTAACTCAATATAACGGTTTAAATTTCGCGCGTTCAAAAATTACAGATGCACAATATTTGCTTTTAATAATTGGCGTACTTATAAAATCACTTGAAAAAATGTTAACTGGCTGGAATTGTGTCGCAGCCTTATACGCACTGACACAGTTACCGACATTTTCGATTTTCTAGTGTTTAAGATTTTCTGAAGATATATATGAGAAGACATTTTTTTAGAAAATTTTTGAATACCGTATAATAATACAATTTTTAATATGAATAAAATTATCATAAAGTTAGATATAAATTAGGCATTGATAATAAATTGGCTCCTTTGGATTTGAAATTTAATCTATATAAGTTCGCATAAATTAAACATAATTACGAAGTATAATAAACCCATAAAAACGCGAAATACAAATATTCATTCTCTTTACAGCCTCGCGGACCACATATCCGCTTTACAATCTGAACACGAGCTGCTGCTAGCTCATAACGAGGACCTACGGCTGAGTATCCAAATCTACGAGCAGCGGGAGCTCGAGCGTCTGGGCTTCACGGAGAAGCTCACGCAGCACAACGTGCATCTCCAGCAGGAGCTCGAAGACGCTCTGACCCGGCAGCGGGCCCTCGAGGCGAGTCAGAGTCCGCTGCGCGACGGTCTGGAACGACTGCGTGGCCGCGTCGCCGGTCTAGACCGAGACCTCATCACTGAGAAAGCGTCGAGACAGGAGGACTGTGAATTGTTAGCAAAGTGTATCGCGGAACAGGCGGTATACAATAGGAGACTGCTGCATAGGTTGGAGGATCTCGAGGGCGAGAATGGGATTCTGAGGAAGAGGTACAATCTGGTGATCAGAGAGATGAGCAGGGAGCTGCACCACCAGCAGCAGGCGAAGGTGG
Organism: Torymus flavipes; assembly: GCA_030522905.1. Taxonomy (NCBI): domain Eukaryota; kingdom Metazoa; phylum Arthropoda; class Insecta; order Hymenoptera; family Torymidae; genus Torymus; species Torymus flavipes. The sequence continues at coordinate 11,967 of JAPYZO010000363.1, read as the reverse complement.
CCGGCAGTGGAGCTACCGAGAGTGTCGAGAGCGAAGGTATGAGTTGAACATTTGTGCTCATGTGTTTATTATAGGATAATGATTGATTGTACCGCGAGACCAAGATTATAATTTTATTATTTTTAAAGAAATAGATAAAGAGATAGATTAAACCGTCCGATTTCAAAATAAAAATAAAGTAACTTATTTCCTTACTCGGAGATGATACGGCTTTACCTGCGTGTTTTTTATTATCATTGTTTTTACAAACGTTCCTATAATATATAGTTTTCTAAATATGTCGATAATAGTAAATTATTTATTTTTATGTTTACTGTGTGAAGGAAAGAAAAATCAATTGTCTGTTTTGTTTCAGAAAAATATATAAAGAGTAAAATGGATGAACTTCTCGAGAAAGAAAAACTGTTTGATCAAATTATCAAATTACAAAAAATCAATGTTAAGCGAGCAGAAAAACTTGATTTTATGGAAGAACATTCACACGCACTATTGCAGGAACTGCAGAGAAAGACGAAAATGCTCCAAAAATATGGAAACCATGGAAAAAAATAAATAAAAATGTTAATGGATAATATGAAGTATGTATATATGTGCTACTATTTGTACATACATTATTTTTGTCTACCAATTACTATCAACATTAAAAATAATAGTATATGATGAACACATGAAAAGTATTTATTATAATCGATCTTTTATCTGCGTTGACCGCATTTCGTGAACGAAATGTTTGTAAATTCCGTAATTTTTAATTTAAGTCACAAATAAAGCATGAAGTAAAATTACAATTTAATAAATATTTATTCAAGTTCTCCAATTACGTATATATTTTTAAAACTATGAAATAGTAGATTAAGTACTATGGGCGTAAAGTTGTGCGACCGCGATGCGAATATTTACGCCGTGTTTTGTGAGAACAAAATGCAAGTTGACGCACACAACGCCAGAAGTATGTCTGAATCGGCAGTAAAACTAATACGATTCAAATATAAAATTTAGCTTGTTTTAGTTTCAACTAAAATTTGAATCCTGATTAAAATTAGTGATTCAGTAAACAGAAGATAATGAATCGCGATTCAAGATCTCAAATAAAATGAATCGCTAGTTTTAATCGTGACTCATTAGAATCGTGATTAAAATTTTCGATTCAATTTAATCGCCGAGTTTAATCATATAATTCAAATTTTCGATTTGTACAACTAATCAATTATTTGCAATTTTGCATTATTTTTGGGTCGCAAGGTAATCTATTTTTTCTAAAAATACTCCACGGTGTTTCTCGGTTCTTTGAAAAATCATCCGCGCTCGCTGAAGGAAACAACGTAAGATACCTCGTCGTAATCCAATTTCTAGATGGTGACCCGCCACAGACGCACGTGCAGAGATATTGATTCTTGAATTTTCACGATTAAACATTTGAGTCGCGATGAAATTTATACGACATCAAATGTGAATCACGATTCATAGTTACAATTTAATTGAATCAAATTTTGAATCGCGATTCAAAAAGGGGTTATATTCATTTGAATCGTAAAAATAATCACGTATTAATGTTTTGGTTTTATCATCGAAATAAATTTTATTTAAATTAAATTTTTTTTATATTTTTTATAATACATTATCAATAAATGAATGAATTATCGACTCAAAATTTTGAAAAACTATCAACGTTTGGAAGGTGCGCTTGCTTTCGAAAAGTCGTCACACGTCGATCCGAATTTTGCAGGAAGATTCAAAATCGTGTCTCCCGTATTTTTCGGCAACGAAGATTCACATCCTCTATCTGTGACAGTTATAGTTATACACAACCAATAGAAAAAATTCCCATGACGGCCAATAAAAATAAGTGAAGTGAGGAAGTGAAGTTCTATAACTCTACTTCACATTCGATAAATATTTATAACATCACTTGTTTCGAAGTTCTTTAAAATTATTGCAGTCATTTTGACGAACTAACGAACAATTGATGTTCTTCTCCAAAATTGAAAATGTATAATGAAAAATACGAGAATGATTGTAAGTATGTAATAGGTATATAGCTTCTGATATTCTCTTGGTGAACTATGACCGACCGAGAAAATTACAGTTTTTAATTAAGGCCATGTAAAGTACCGAAACAGATTCCTACCTTACCGGCATCTAGATTTTATTTATTTTTTTAATGGCATTAAGTATAAGTACTCTATTAAAATTTCAGATGATTCCATCTGATTCCATACATTAAATTAAAAAAAAAAACGTGTTTTAAAATTTCGAGGCTTTATTCTGCATTATAAGTATACATACTTATTAATTACAAAAACATTTTGAGAAAATCTAGTGCCATTCGAAAATTTAATAGGGTATATATGTATAATGTCATTTCGGAGGGCTTGAAAGAATCTTTTTTATATTTTACAACTGATTTATCTGAAAATATACAAGAGATGTAATCTATGAATTTCAACTTGGTCTTTTAAAATATCTTTAAAATAATCGTGGAATTTGATTATACATATGTCTTTCCATACCAAACAGGGTTTTTAACCACCGTAATGTTATAAAACATTCGTTTTTCAGGTGAAATATTTTTCACGATCATGATAATATAAGGCTCTCCTGAGTAGTGATTGTGTCTAAAAACTACAAAAGACATTGTTGTAATAAACAAATTTTTTCATTATTACTAAACTAATTGTAATGTACAATAAAGTACATATACTATAAATATGTATTAGACTATATGAACATTATTTACAAATTTAATTATAGTTTTCTTTTTAAAGCAAAGTAAAAATAATTATGAGCTTAAAAAATACTGTCTCAATCAAAATAAATCTAAAAGATACGCTTCCATCTTTTGGTCTTTAGTCAACTCAACATCTTGGTCATCCTTGGTTCCTCCCCATACATTATCACTTTTTGGCACTGGCTCCTTTGCAGGTTCGGTATCTTCTGTATCTGCTGATATTTTATCCGGTCTATGCTGTGCCTCAGGACTGTGTCCTGCTTTCTTCTCGCGATGTGTTTTTTTGTCACATGAAACTTGTTTATGTGTTTTACAATGATTTAATTTTAGAGAACATTCCATACATAGTTCTGAAAACACAGTGAAAATTGAATTAGTTTTATTGATATTTTAAATATGTATTTTAAGGAATTCATTATTAAGTGAGCTAAGGAGAACTTACTTAATTTTACTAAAGCATTAGTAGCTTTACCACTTTCCACATATCTGAAATTTACTTCCCATGACTTTAAGTCTTCTTTTACATTGCACTTACGGTTACCACAGATACTTTCGCCTTTACCAGTAATTACTTCATTTTTGGTTCTCCACCTAAGGGCTATCTGCATATACATTTTTTTTTCTTTTAATATCAGATGAAAGACTAATTATTTATTAATATATTATCAATGTATTCATGAAATACCTGATTAGTTTTATAATGTGTTAGATCCCCTATGCAGTATTCTTTAAAAAGTTTGTCATGGTATTCTTTGGCTATTCGTGCTTCCTCAGAATCAATTTTATCTTTATTTTCATCCCATAAGAATTTGTGATGTTTTGCTATAATTTCTTGTTGGTACCTAAAAATAAATAGAATTCATGAAATCTTTGTTATGAATATCTATTAGAAAAATATTAATATTGACTTTCTGTTATAAAGAATAAATAAGTACTTTGTTGAATAAATCTATTACATATTCTTATTCAAGTTCAAAAAACTTCGTCAAAAGTTAATTAATAAAATATTATAATATACATACTTCTTTGTTAATGAAGAATTAAAATTACCAGTATTTTTATAATTCATATCTATTTACAGTATTTTGTATTAATATAAAATAATACATCAATTTCTTTTTCATTAATTTGGAGTAAATTTTGTATAAAATAAAGGTTATGTTGACTACATATAAACATCCAGACACAAAATCATAGACTGCTATAGTTTCATGTTTCTTCTGCCTCTTTTCTTTCATTCCCCAGCGAGAAATCAGCTGGTCCTTGCGTATTAATAGGAATTAGGAAAACGGAAAAATTAATACTCGTAATTTTTGTTTATTCTGAGATACTTATATCTCAGATAGAAGTATACTTCCTTATTATATTTTATTTAAAATTGAAAATACTGAAAATAAAGAAATATTTTAGGTATTTCCTCTGATTAAAATTGTAATAATATATATTCTTAATTTTTTAAATATTCGTTCCTTGTTTCATTTTTTAGATCTCCGCCATTCTCCCTCATCTCACACTAAGCCAATAATGCAACGTACAACAAACATACATGTACAATACATAACCTCGAAGTTATGAAAATAACATATACCGGCCTGTAGAGTGTTTACGCGGTAACCACTGCTCTTACAAAATTATTGTCAATGTTCCCAAAAAAATATGTTACATACAAAAATATCAGTTTGTAGTAAGTGTAGTGTGTAAGATCTGTAAAATGTGTCAATCACGGGAAAACGAATTATTTTCTTATTTCTGCGAAAGTACACCAAATAAACTCAGTGTTGGGATTAGTTTCAAGGAATGAATTGATTTTTGCAAGCAAAGTGTATCAAGTAACAAGAGCACTTTTTCATATTTGGGCTGGTTGTTTTGTTTACTACATCGATAGCAAATCTGGATGAGATAAAAGCCAAAATGATTAATGCTTCGGATCCTTTGGTAAGTGAAAATATTTCAATAAGTTTTTACTTGGAATTATTATGTACAACCTGAAAAATTTCATCGATAATGCATGGATTATACAAGGACCATATCTGTAACATTAATTTAGACAATTTTAGCTTAAGGTATTTATAATTAACAGTAACTTTTTAATATGGGAAACTTGATTTTACCACGCTTACGACTTATGTTATCCATCGCAACTAACCTGTAATTGTTTTTTATTTTCTTTGTTGGTTATTAGATTACTGATATCAATATTATCTGTTTAGCTTTTTTTATGATTGAATATTAATTTTTACAAACTTGTAAACTTTTATAATATCATGATACAAAGTCAAATAAAACATAATATTTTAGACCATTATGTAAACTAATTTAAAGTTTCAATAACATACACATATTCAATAACTCATTTTATTTTCTAATATACTTGCCATAATATTTAATTATTGAATTTTAGAAGTAGAATATTTATTTCCACACTCAAATATATAGAGTAATATAACGAGTAAAAATTTATTAGGTTTTTAGTATATTAACATTGCTGCAGTGACATTATAATATAATATGACAAAAAATACTATGTTATTATATTATTGTCAATTATGATTGCTTTACATAATATTATTCGAAGAAATTTTAATTTTTATATTGTATCAATAAATTAAGTAAACTACTTATAGTGTGCTTATATCAGAGATGAAATAAATCTGAATAAAATAGAAAAACAAAAAGATAAAAAAAATAAATAAATGAAAATTTTTTAAAAAATATTACAGTAAATAAAATATATTCACAAAAATTTTTTAATATTTTAATTGTTACAGAAATTAAATAAATATGTTGTATTATCCGTAAAGTCCCTGCCAAAAGTAAAAAAAAAAAAAATTAAAACTAAAACTGAACAAATTAGAAATTTTATTTTTAATGAAAAAATTTTGAACTAACAAAAAAAATATCACGCGCATTACTCATGTACAACAGTTATACGTAAATGGCTGATGATAATATATATTTTTAGTAGAATTTTTTCCCATTTTTCATTATAAAAGGTTGTGAAATGGCAAAACTTTTTATATATAATTATTTCTATTCATCATTGTTCTTTTCCGTTCTTTGTTTAATCGATTTATTGTAAACAGAATGCCAATGCCCTATTATTAAAAAAAAAAAATTGTGTGAAAATCAACGTTTAATAAATAATTATATTTTTAATTTTTAATTTCTATATTGCGCCCGCATAATTCCTAATTATTCTGATATACCTATGGAATATTAAATTTTTAATTCGGTGAAAATTATTATTTTTTTTTTGCAATCTCATTAGATAATAAATTATTGATCGATCGTACTGTATTTTAGTATTCTAAAAATTATCAAGTAGCTATGTATATTTTTTCAATTCAAGATTTTTAATACCAAGAAAGTACTTTTGTAACTCTGGTGACCGCAATTAAGAGTTAAATGTTTTATTTGAAGATTTCATGAAAAGCTTATGTTGCGAGGAATATAAGGCTCCTTCTAAAAGGAACAGAAAAGCTTTCTTGCAATATTTTTTGAAGAAAAAATTTTTTCAATAGATTGTTAATAAAAACACGTTGCAAATTTCAACGATGCTGCAGACAATAAGCAGTTTATTGAAGACACTGAAACTAATGTGACATTACCGACTGAAAAATTGCGATGTCGAGATTCTAGTTCTCTACGATTCTCGATGGTGCGATAAGCGCGTTAAAATTTCGAAAAACATGACACAGAGTCAATCGCCGAGACCGGGATTCGAACATGATACTGTTTGGGTTAAAAAACATTCCGAGTCGAAAGTTGAGCTACCGTTGCTAATTACTCTTTTGAATTTTTATTTTAAAATATATATTTTAAAAAACCGATATTGAAAAATTCTATCATTTAAAGTAATTGAAAATATAAAATTTTAAGGAAAAGTTAATCAGATTACTGAGCGGGAATTTTATTAAAATTATCAATTAAAATTTATCTGTATATTAAATTCTTGAAAGTAGTGTAGACCGAGTTTGGTCAGACGTTAATTTTTAATCGGCTTTTTATAATTTTCACTAGTAACCAAATCAAGTTATTTTAAATTACATATTTTTTATTTCATTTTATTTGAAATACGTTAATTTTTTCCAGCTTTATATATACTGTAGTAGCTTTATAAGATAGTATGATAATTTGGGCAAAAGTATCAGTTCTAGTGTCGTTGATATACAAATAAAGTTACAAGTATTATAGATTTTGCCACATTTACTATGGTTTAGAAATTAAATAATTTCTGAAACGAACTAAAAATACTAAATATACCTAGCTACGAATAACGTTCTCTCACTTTTAAAAGCCATTCCTATAAAAAAAAATGTTTCATACGGTTTCAGGAATATATTCCAAGCGGGAAACTAGGGATATTGAACCATCCAGAATCCGGCAAAGGCGAAACAAATCGATGCAATGATATTTTTCAATCGACTCTTGCAGAGAGACTACAAAACATTGATGTTGGCTCGAAAGCTTCCGTAAGTGTCCCAACGATTTCATCCATTCCTTCGAATAAATTTCCTTAAGAAGGTTCTACCGGTACGTCACTAATCAAAATGAGCGCACTTTTTATTTACGATTCGTTAGTGAGGCATATTTTATTTGACCTCATTATCAATTAAGAGTTCTATATAGACGCTAATTTGACTCATTTTTTGTATTCAACGTAATTTTGTTATAATTCAGTGGCTGTCAATACAATTTCTGAAGAGTAATAAATGTTCGTCATAATTTCATTATCTACTACAAAAAATATAAATAGAATCTCAATTTTTAATGCTTTTTAATGCACAAATAAGTACAAAGAAATCGCGACTTCTCATAAGAGCCCATCTTAATCATCAAAAAACGCAAACATTAATATCTTCATTTCTAGCCTCTCTAGCCTTCTGAAAATTGATATGAGTGTTTTTGAGATATTTACAAACCTGTATACGAAATTTCCCATTTATCGCAATTTTAATTCTGTTACCGGTAGAACCTCCTTAACTCGAATATCGCGCGTTTGAACAACAAAATTCCCAACCTTCCGCAGAAGGACTTCTGGCTTTTACGCGACAGCAAGGAGCACGAGGTCGAGGAGCTCTTCTGCTCGGGCAAGCTCGCCGTCTACAGCAAAGGCAGTCAGGGTGCGAACGCCGTGCAAAAGTCCTACTGCTGCGAGACCGACATTGCTCACGGGCTCTGGTGTAAGTTCTACGTCGAGGACAAGAACCAGATTCTCAAGTGCAAAGCCGGCGAGCTGCAGAAGCTCGACAAAGTCGCCGTCGAATCGGTCTGCCTCATCGACTCGTACACCCTGAAGGTGTTCACCGAGTTCGGCGAAAATTACGTGTCCAGTCTGCAGTTCAAGGTGAGATTTCAAAAGTTTGACATTGATTCATACTATTTACACCATTACTGCAAAAACCAAAATATCAATATAGGTCGTTGAAATTCCTTGTTATATTACACGAAATGATTTCAGGTATCGGCGGTATGGTCCACAAAGTATGGGATCTTATTGGAAAAATACGTACCGCCAAATTTTTCCCAGGGGTAAGAGTAATTTTTATTAAAAAATATTATAGTCTACATGTTTTAAATATTTTAAAATTCTACCTTTGCAGAATACCATCGTTAGATCATACCAAAAACATTTCCTCGTTAGAAGAAACCAATCCCCCTATCGTGTACTCTTTAACGCATCCTTTGGACGACTTTTGTCCAGTTTTAATTAAACACGGTAATTGCTAGTTTTGACTCAAATACGCCTGAAAATCTTGATATGTACTTACAAACTTATCATGCCATACTTTTCAGGAAACGTATCTTACATGTGGGATTCTAGTTTGCGCATTACATTCACGAGTAGCGAACCCTCGTTCGCTTTTGTTTTCGACGCGAAAATGGGATTGCACTCGATTTACAAAATCAGACAGGCCTCCAACGAAGAGTGTCAGCATGTCAACGTCACGACTACCGATAATACATCTTTCATGTGCAACTCCGTTTATTCTAACTCGTTGCATCATACCGGCAGTACTGCCTTGGGCATGAAGAATAGCACTAATAAGACTTATTTGAGTACTTTAGGTAAGGATTTATATAATATTTAAATCTTATAAATACTATTTGTATGTGAAATAATTAGTTTGATCTTCTATTCATCAAAGATACCGTTAGAGCTGTAGATGTTTTCTGGTTTAGGGCTGTTTGAAACTTAATGATTCTCACCTTCTATTACAGTATCTACTTATTTATTTGTCTTCATTAATACAGTTCTCAATTCATATGATGAAATTCGTTTAGCATCTCGTCAAACTGCTTTTACCTGACTTAACAAATCTGTCTCTATTCTTGTAGAGTTTTTATCTGACACTACCTATAAATTAAAAACATACGCAAGATTTCGTTTACTTATCAAAAACTATAGTACTATCATAGAAATAATATAAATGATGTATCACACATTTCTATGGTTTGATTAGATATTAGGTACTTTACTTAGGCGATGCGAAATCCATTCTTGAGTTATCTTTCCTACTATTTATTATTTTTCACGCTCCCGAAACTATCTGAAATACCTCAGACGTTACACACGAACCTTGACGTTTCAGGTACATCGGGCAGTCCATTCCGTTCTCGTGGCACCTCTTACACGACGAGCTGCTCGGCGAATATGTCCACCTCGTCACAGCACCTGTCGCGCTCTCACAGCCCCATGGCGACGATATCGCGCTGCCAGTCGCCCACGAATCCCATATTCATGTCCGTGACGCCGACAGCAAGTGGGCATGGCAATGGTTCCAGCAGTCGTTCCCATCACCAGACGTTGCTGGCACTGTCGGGTGGACAGTCGGCTTTACTGGGCAACGGGGGCTACTGCAACAGGCCGCCCAATCAGTACTCGTGCTACTCGAGCATCGGCACGGCGATGCCTGAACTTTGCCTCGAGCATGTCTGGACTGAGAGCGCCGGAATGATAAAGTGAGTGGTTGAATGGAATTTGTGATTTATAGAAAAGGGTGCTGGTGAGTTTGAGGTCGTCTGGTATCGACTCCTATGTAACTTTTTATGTTGCGAAAAAGAATTATTATTCTGAATAAAAAAAAACGACCCCTAAATGGACCTTTATATAGAGCCAGATTAGTTTTTCAGAATTAAATTAAAATAAACTATCTTAATTATTTAAAGCGTACTAGTTTATCGACTTTCATTACAAAACTTTTTCTGATAACGTTTCAAAAATTTTGAGATCTGTGCTGTTAAATTATTTTTTATTGTCATTTTAGGAATAATGCAGAGGCGGCGTCGAGGGTGTTTCTTACCACAGACTTGATCGGTCAGACGTACTTTTGTTATTTGATACAAAGCCAGTGCCGTTTGTGTCTGGTCAGATTGGAAAAATCGAACGACCCCGAACAAGTTATTCTGGGAATGGTGACCACGATTACGGCGAAGGATGCTATTAATTTGCCGGTGAGTTTTACGGATACATTATAAATCAATTCTTTTACTTTAATAATAATATCTATTACAAAAAAATATGTTATAACGTAAAGTAAATAGATCAAAATCCGGAGAGTGTGAAGCAAAAAAAAATGCTATGACATGCTCATGTTTTTAAGGTGGAGATGTTCTATTGGTAGATGTAGCTCTTCAATATAAAATATTTTTCAATTAATTATTCTCATATCATACAAGGTGAAAACGAATACAATGCTGAAGTTAGCACCTCCGATTTGGCAGCAGCCAGGGAAGAATAACATGCGTGACATCCCATAAAAATTTTTTCGAGGTTTTTAATTTCTTTTAAAAATTAATTAGAAAAATTAATTTAATCCAATTTAATCCAAAACATATATAAAACTAAAATAGCTTAGAAATAGTACTTTTTGACACGGTTGCGGAAGTAATTACCTCATGTGACGTTTTTCGCTCGAACTAAGCGAAATTTTTAAGAAAGTGATAACAAATCCCTCCTCTTTAAACCACAGTCATTTAGCCCCTAAAGATCCTACACAAAAAAGTGTAGATGAGTTGCATACTCGCCCTTTGTTCTTTAGGCGTAACGGACTGCGAGTTTCATGAAAATTTTCCGTTACGAGACAGCCCTTGTACAGAACAGTCGATGGCGTCGTCGCAGTTTCTTTCAATAATTCTCCCGACCCTTTCGACAGGATAGGCTCTCTAAATTTAGTAGATCATTCGCATTCAAAGTTTACTTACGCGAATGCCGTACAAATGAACCGTTTCGTCTTCCTTTCGGAAAGTACCTGCTAATGCGTTAGGACCTGATAATAATATACTATTCACCACAAAATTATTGTATAAATTAGGCATAGTTTATGATTAAGATTATTTCATCGTAGTATACAAAGTTTTTGCTAAGTCTAAATTATATCTGTACCAAACTTTTTTACTTCGGTGAGAACAATTCATTGGAATCTATTTTACATTTCAGTCTTCAGACCTATACATATACCAATAGAACCACCATAAGTTCTCATTTAGTTTATATTAGCACCATGCAATTCACGTAAGCTCTTGGCTCGACATTCGTGCTAACAACGTATCGGACTTTTAAGTTTCAACGAAGGAAGCGATAAATTACGATTCCGAACTCGGCCATCCATTCTCTAACCCCTGCGCAAAGATCACACTTGTCTTCCCCTACAGAAGCTGAACATGATGGCGATAATGGACATGACGGGCGCGATGTCCGTGTACTCGGGCGCGGCGTTCGTCGGCAAACTTCACATACCGAGCCACGTGCCCAGCTATGTCCTATCCAACTTCTACGGTCGCGAGTCTGCCTCGTCGATGATGATGTCAATGCAGTCGCCCTTTCCAAGACGCAGCTCCCTCATCTCACCCAGCAAGTCGTCCACGCCCGACGTCCTCAAGTTCGACGAGGGCGTGCATCTTCTGAGTCCAGTAGGAGCTGGCGTCAGTGGTGCTGGGATGAATCTTATGGATGGCTCGTTGACTGAGATGGGCGGGATGATGAGTCTGAAGAACGCGGTAGCGAATAAATTGATACTGGAGCATGGGGACGCGAACTATTTTCAAATTAGCCTACCGACCCTGAAGTCCTCGCCGTTGGGTAAGTGCTTTTTTAGATTGAGCAGTGAGATGTGAGAAGCAAACATACAATGTTCTCTATTCGTCGGGTGGGAGCAAGAACGTCTTATTTTGGCACGGAGCGTAAAAACATCCCATCTCGACTCGGCGCGTAAAAACATCCCATCTCGGCTCGGCGC
>JAPYZO010000362.1:0-31317 GCA_030522905.1 Torymus flavipes | reverse complement strand
TAAGTGGTTAACGCGTCCGATTGTCATGCTGAGGGTCCCGAGATCGAATCCAACCGTCGTAAAAAAAAAAAATTTATTTCTCAATTTATTTATTCTAACATTTCTGTCATTAGGATCTACCGCAAATCTGTAAATGCAAGGAAAAAAAAAACAAAAAAAAACTTAACTTTTTGAAATTTGATCTTTGTTATAAAAATTACTATATGGATAGCAAAAATTGATATAATTCGAGTGTATCCCAAAGTTCCTATCGAATATAGTAATTTTTCTTATATTTATAGTAAATTTTAATAGGTCATTTCTCTTAGTGTAGCGCTGCATGATCAGCAGCGAACTCGACTTTCGTCAATGAACAAGATTTCCGCGATCCCGCGGGCGTCGAAGCAATTTATGTTAAGCGATTCTGGTCTGCTAGCCGCACGCAATGTTTGCCCGTATACATACCATTGGCATAGCCGAAGCGTCGACGACTCGCACTCCTTTGACGCCGTAGACGCGGAGACGCGTATCGACCACCGCCATTGGGTCGGAAATTGGACCCATCTTGCAGGAACCCGCTTGGTGGTTTTCCGTTCGAGTTTCATGATGAATGGCGCAGTTCCAATATTCATCGCTCTCAAACTCGAAATCAGAGCACTCGGGGATCGGGGCACTTGTTAGAGTTAAGCCGAGTTTCTGCATGGTCGGGGAGTTGACCAAAGAGAGAGCGACGTGGATTCCCGAGATTATAACTTTCACATCTTGCGGATGCGAGAGATCATTACTGTAGATGAGTGGATAATCCAGTGGATTATTGCTGGCGAGCATTAGCCGTCCTGAAATATTAATTCCATCAGTTGCAAAATATAATTGCGTCGCGGTAGTGGCGTGTTCGGGCTGTTTGGCATACTATATAATCGGTCAATATACGTGTGAGTAAATTATTAAGAAAGTTTGTGACTAAAATGAATGCGTCATATTGAAATTACGTCAAGAATGTTCCAAGATTTATCTATACTTTACGAATTTAAGATAATGTGTTCAAAATACGCCTTTGATATAGTGCGAATATTTCGTGTACGATAACTCACGTTACTAAGGAGGATAAAATGTACTCTGCAGGTAACAGTAATATCATTCTAACGCGTAATGTGACTAATCTATGTTATATAATAGCTGTTAATACATAGTAATGCATGACATAAATACGTATATTATTGCATATATTGTATTTTAGACTTTTTAAGATTCAGAAAATATCACCTTGTTTTTAAAAATAAATTGAAAAAGAACCTGTTTAACTTATTATCACCCGAATAAATGATTTTGCTAATCACCTCTTGTTTTCTTTTTAAAATAAATAGCAGACAATTAATGCATTGTTTTCAGAAGTTCATAAATGATTTATAATTTGAGGTATTCCAAAGTTCTAAAAACTCATCTTCATTATAATAAATTCATTACATTACATTATATTATGCGGTTTATGAATCATTTTCGAGTAGCAAATATGAGTTCAAACAATTTTCATGATTAAAATAAGAAAATATTATTTTAAAATAACAAGTCAAAAACCTCTCCTTCTTCTTTTCGTAACTGTCCGAGATTCGCTGACTAAAGAGAGACAGATGTACTTGCGCAATACCGCTGTCGGAGTTTGCATTAGTAGAAGTCAAGCCAGTAAAGTGCAAACGCATTGTCAGCGCGATGCGAAACTTGCGCACCGCGCGACAATCAACCGTTTCCGGAATACTTAAACAATAAAAACACCTGCGTACATACCTCTGCTCTTGGCGTGCAAATTAACCGGGATTATGGTGATCTGCCTCAACGAGGATACATCCCTGGATTTGCAGCTCGCCAGATACCCGTTAAAGAACATCTGCATGTCGGGATCGTCCGGAGTTGTGTACGGCGACGCTAGGATAGCCGTGACCTGGGCCAGTCCCGTGGAGGATAGTGGACCCGTTTGATTGAGAAAATATTGTTGTGTGGGCGACAACAGGCCGTCGTCTTCAGGATCGTCGCGCAATGTAAAATTCATACCGAACGATACGTGATTGTGCAAATTTTCTCCCACGCCAGGAAGATGTTGCACAAGGGGAATTCTTAAGGATCTCAGGTGCTCTTTTGGACCAATGCCGGATAGTAACAGAAGTTGTGGTGAGTTTACAGCCCCTCCGGAGACGATAACTTCACGAGTGGCCCACACAGTCTGGATTTTACCATTCTATAAAATATTAATTACAATGCTGCTTCGATGAATACATACGATGTACAGAAAATAAGTAGAACTTGTTTCTGGCCTTACTTTGATAAATTGAACTCCTACAGCTCTTTTCCTGCGGAAAAGAATTTTCGTAGCGACTGAATTTAAGGCAACGTGCAAATTTGGTCGGTTTCTATTCGGCCGAAGATACGACCCCGCACTACTCACGCGCACGCCGTTACTGCTCATTGTTTGTGCTATTGTGAATCCTGTAATTTTATCACCGACCATATCTTCAGTGACTCCGTAACCCATTTCTTCACCAGCTTTTAAGATATCCCACGCGAATCGTGGCTGCCAAGGGAATCTGCACAATGATTACTATAATTAGTTCTCTGCTATGAATAATTTCGCAGTTAATTTGTGCATAATATTTCTCGTTTCATTAACCTTTCTACCGGTATAGGCCCGCCCGTTGCATGATGCTTTGATCCAACTCGTTTGATTTCACGGTTATCCTCGGCTTTCAAAAAGTAGGGCTTTACCTAACGTAAAAGTATAATCTGTATTTAATTTTGTCTGGTAGTAAATAATAAGAATATTTTCAAGCTTATTTATCTAGTTGAAATTACCTTATCCCAAGACCAATCGCGATTTCCCATTGCCGCCCACTTTGCGTAGTCTTTTGGATTGCCACGATGGTAAGCCATTCCATGATGAATAGTTGTACCTCCCAAAACTTTTCCACGAGGCCAGGTACATGTCCCTTTATTCCGAAGGCAGGCGTGTCTTTCATTTTTAGTCTTAAAGTTCCAATCAATGGGAGACGCTACAAAAAAGAGAATAGAGTGATGAATAATTTTTTTGTTAAGTATAAAATTAGAGCATTATTGTAAAATATTATTACTCTGATAAAGGCCGAAATTGCTTGGTACTGATGCAGCATTGGGTTCATCCGGACCTGCTTCCAAAAGTAAGACATTCCATCCTGAAATTTCGCTTAACCTTCCTGCAACAACGGCGCCAGCATTTCCACCTAGAAATTAAATTTTAATAAACTAATATTTCTTAAGACAAATAATAATAATATTTTCTGTTTTTCTTCTGAAAAAACATCTAAAAGATAGTATTGCGTGGTAGTTTGATTGTTATAATAAAATTTAAAATTTATTGTATCATAAATATGTGCAGTGTAAGCATAAAATCATGCTAAAAAAATCACCTCCTATTATTACGAAATCATAAGAACGACGTATTCTTTGAACGGGCTTGACTCTTTCTAATGTGTCGCCTAGTTTAATATTTTGTACCAGTGAACTTATAAGTGTTAGAAATATTGTGCATTGAGAAACAGCATTTCCACAATTGCTGTTTAATAATGGACCATTCAAGAATAGATCACTGCAAGATATACTATTGTAATCCCCAAAGTCAGTCTGAAAAATTTTAATTAACGTTTTACATTTGTATTAGTTAATTTATTGTAAATTTGGAACATACCATTTTAATACAATTTTCGATGCTGTAGGAACTGCAGTTGGATGAGTCCGGCACGTATACTCTCGAAGCTTTCCACTTCCAAGCGTCTTTTATATGAATTATCTCTGGCGGGTACCCCACTTTTTAAGGTAGTTGCATTGATTATGGCAAAGCGTAAAAGTGCTAAACGATACTGTTGAAATGTCTCAAGTTCTTATTAGCAATTAATGTGAATCTCTACGTCAAGGAATAAGGAAACCGATTCGTCTTCGTTTTCTCAAGAAAGTTTCTACTACCTTGTATAGATTGTAGAAGCAGGAGAAGTAATTGATGAATACATAGTTCTAAAACGACATGATTTATTTACAGTTCTTACAATTACACGTAGAGGTTATTAACTCTGACATTACTTTGGTCTTACAATTAACACAGTATAATTTAATATCTATTCAATAGAGTGCAAGAGAAAATAAAACGAGTATGTCGAACAAAAATAAGTAATAAATTATGCCTATATAATACTATCATTACTCGATGTTAAACAACTTATTTGTCTCTGCACTCTGTAGAAAAAAGGTTTAACTTTATATTTTGAAAAAGTTTTTATTCATAGTAATAATTTAATAATAATCCATAGTATTTTAGTAAACTAGACTTTTAATATAATATTTCATTCGAAATTCACTTTACACAAGTTTCTCGAGTAACGAAAGAAAACGTTTTTGTTTATATGTATCTTAAAGTATTTTTGTGAATTTTTCAATAATTTTTTTTAGGTGCATTTTAATTTATCTTTTTACTTAAGTATTTAAATAAGTGATAGATACAGTTTTTCAAAATTTAAAGTTAATCAGCAACAAAATATATAATTCGGAATCAATTCTTTTCCATTTGTACATAAACTGGTCATTGTCTATTCTTGACTACCTAATTAAAACTCTACTTTTCTCATCTTGCTTTCTGAAGCTATGAAGAATGGCTTGTTCTCTGCATCTGGTATCCTGTATTATCCTGCTATGTATTTTTTTCGAGTCGAAATTACCAGATGTCCTGATTTAAGTTAAGATATTTGATTCCCCAATGAAGAAGATCCAATGAATTGTCCTTTGTCGTGTAGGAGGAACTAGCAAAAATTTTAAATTCTAGTTGACTAACTTAACTCTTCTATTAATATGTACAGGAGTTAAGGTTAGTGTTATTATTGGTGTTAAGGTTAATCATCGACCCTTTTCCAGTAATGGGGATGTTTCCCATACCATGAGCTTGGCCTGGCGCCCCAGTCTTTTTTGATAAAAGCAGCTACTCTCTCTCCAATCATCATGGCTGGTGCTGCTGTGTTTCCAGATGTAACCTGTAATCATGTTATATGTAAGAATAAAGCTCAATCAATTTATTGTAAATTACTTAAGTAATTAAAGAATTCAATTAATTTTTTATGTAATAATAAAATAATAATTCATAATTTAAAATTAAAGTACTTGTGACACTTCAAGAGAAATAATTTTAATGTTAATTAAAATAAAAGGTTGAAGGTTGCAGTCAGCATCGTTGATAACCAGTAGTAATTATATAGAGAATACAAACGGAACCTGAGTTGGCAAAATGACAAATTTTGTAATCAATCACACTCAGCAGATGGCAGTCGTAATGATGTTACGACAATGAGTTGCAGATTTAGAGAAAATGTGGTATGAACACGTATCGAAATGTTAATTATAAGTTGTTATTCTAGTTCCATTTAAAATTATACATATTTCGTGTTCTTAATGTAACTGAAACAGTTGTTCCTACTATTTGTTTGTTGTTGAAAAATATTCAGATATAATACATTCTTTCAATTGTATCAGAGACGAACTTGTAATATACAGGAGTATTAATATTGATGTCTTAACATAATAATATAATCATTCATGATTATTTCAAATAAAGTGTCAATGAATTCATCAAAATTTAATAATGATTATATAATTCAGTTTCCTTTTGAAGTATTTTCAGATAATTTACGGTAATTCACGTAACTGGCATTCTTCAGTCGTACGAACTTTTGAAGTATTTTAAACAGGATAAGAAAGTGCGTAAGTAAAACTTGCCAAATTTAAACAAAAGTATGCTTTTGCTTAATCTTCGCCTCAAAATTATGGTTATAATTAATTTCAGCGATGGTATAATGGTGCCTATTTCGTTCATTAGTTCGAAATATGCAGTTTTTATAAACACGTGAATACGAACGTGAGATAATGCTATTACCAAAAGTTTTTATAAAAAAAGAACTTTTATATTATAAAAATATACGATACGACTGCACATCAATGTAAGAAAACTAAGTTCTTAAAATGAACATTTATTAATAATCATGCATTTTATAAAGCTTGTTTTGGTAACCTCAATACTTTCGAAATATGTAACTAAGTTATGAATATTAATGTGGAAATGATGCTCGTAATACCGCAATTTTAATTCAAAACTAGTAAACTAATAAAATCTCATTACGCTGATCATAATAAATCGCCCCTTGCATAAATTAAGGTTTTAATCCGCGCTTTAGTGGCCGACAATATTTACCTTTGGCATGATGGAAGTATCAGCCACTCGTAATCCCTTGACTCCGTACACCCTCAATTCGGGATCGACCACCGACCAGGGATCATTGGGCGGGCCCATTTTGCAGGAGCCTGCTTGATGATTCTCGGGGCCCGTGTCCTGCGTGACGGCACAGCTCCAGTACTCGTTGCTACCGAACGGGTACCTCGAGCAGGCGGGCTGTGGCGTATTCGTCAGAGTTATATTGTACCGCCTTAATACCTTGGTATTAGCCAGGGAAAGAGCTACCCTTATTCCCTGGACTAAAATAGCTACGTCTATTGGATTGGTTAGGTAATTTTGCTGGATGATTGGATACACGAAAGGATTGCTGCTGGCTAATCGGATTGTGCCTGAAAAGAACGTCAATGTATACGTAAAGAAAGAGTTTTCTAGTGGAATTATAGCTCTACGGTAGATTGATGTTACGGAAAAATCTTATAAATCTTTTAATATAAATGAGTAAGTTTTACAGTGCTTCGTTGTTGCAGTTAATTTATGTCGGAATAACAAAAGAGGTAACTCTTTGTCCTCGTAACTGAGGATGTTGATTAACAAACAGGTATGCTTAATTTTATTTGTAACTAAATAACTAAATATTAGTTATCTACAACTACGTAAAGTTAGTTTGTTCCAATAAGTACTTTCTCTAATAAGGCAGTGTTTTCAACTGTAGCGCTAACTTTTGAATAGAACAACTGTTGCAGTTTCTAAAGCAATTGTAATTAAAATAACTTGAAGTGATACTGCATCAGTAAGGAATTTCAATTCTAAAATTATTGATTAATTTTATTAAAAATGTAATCTGAATAAATTTGAAACAAAACGAACAAAACATCTCTGTTGTGAAAAAAAAAGATAAAACAAATGATATCACAATGCTTTTTCTAAAAATGCAGAGTAAGTATAAAATAGCACAAAAGAAACAGCAAAACTATGAACTGGATAAACTAGTTGAAAATACAAAGACCTCCGTTATACCAACTGCATAAAGTTAAAACAGAGCAGATTTGTGGCGATAAGACGGCCTTTAAACCCGCGCCCGAATGACTCTATCGTTTCGATCTTCCAGCGCCATTCATCACCGAATCCCCAAAGCGTAACAACGGAGCAGATTAAGAAAAAGCCAGCGCTTTCCGCTCTTAATCAACGAGGAAAAGTTCCCGGCGCGCACGGCTCACCTCGACTTCTCGGATGCAAAACAGTCGGTGATATGCTGATACCCCGCCTTCCGTTGTCCAGCACGGCGCCGACCTCGCCAGTAGTAGCGCACGCCGCCTGATAGCCACCGAAGAACAGCTGCAGGTCCGGATGATCGGGTGTCGTATAGCTCGAGGGTAGGATGCCGGTTATCTGAGATAGGCCAGTCGAGGACATGGGGCCCTTTTGGAAGGCTATGTACTCGGCAGCTGCGGCCCACGTCAGGTCGTATTGGTTTGGTTCATTGATCGTGTAGGAGGTGGTGTAGGACACGTGGTTCTGGAGGTTCTCGCCCACGCCAGGGAGATCCTTGACCACGCTGATGTTGTGGGTCCGAAGATGCTCCTTTGGGCCGATACCAGAGAGCAAAAGGAGATGGGGAGAGCCTACTGCGCCACCCGATACCACGACTTCTCTATTTTTGGAAAATGATATGAGGGTTATTTGAAAGTAATATTTCGATGGCCTTGTGCTTATTTAATCAATAGTATGTCTTTGAAAGTATCGAATTTTATTAATGAGGTCAGGATTGAATTTTAATTGATAAGGGAACCAGAAAATACTTTTTCCGTTCGCACGTGGCATGTAGTTTTGTATCTATTAAATTAAAGTGCGTAATAATTTTTGTTGATGTCATGGGACATTACGTGACTAACGCAAGTGTTTTGTTTATCAAAATATTTCACTTTTACGCTTGCAGAGAGTTCTCTCATTTGGAATGAATTTTGACGCTCGTGGCAGTAACAAAGCAAAATTTTGATAAAATTTAATTAAATTGACAAATCACCAGTTTTCAATTGAGGACAACAAAGATTGTAAAATAAACAATTCCGGAGTGTAATCTATTGCGCTATATCAAAAATTCTTTTATCATTCACAAATTATAATTTGATTTATAAAACATTCGTGATGAACGAAAATATGTTGCGTACTTGAATAATTATTTGAAAATATTTGTACGTTAATAATTGTGCAGTTTCTCTTTGATAAAACGGAAATCTAACGCCAGACAGATCAAAAGAATTTCTCATTCATATAGACATGTAATTTATGTAGAAATGTAAAAAGCTAAAATTTGTAAATAAGTATAAACGCGAAAGTTAAAATATATGTGATTTAAGATCGCTCTCTACTTATAATAAGAAAAAAAAACAACTGCACGTGTGGCAGATATCATTAAACGTTAAAGTCAACTCTTTCCATGTCATTCAACTTTCATATTGAACTGATACCCAACCTGCCTAGAAAATTCATTTTTACAACATTCTGATTGCGCTGATAAGGAAGTGCCAAAGTGAAAATTATCCACTCATAAGCCATTCCTATAACGAGGTGAGATCAAGACTATCTCCAAGCACCTCACACAATCCATAAACCTCTTTTTATATCCCCATATATCACTCCATTATACAAACTATGCAATCAGAACTCATCATTATACCTCGTTGCCCTGGCAACCCGGAACTCGCCGTTCTTAAAGTACTGCACTCCCACGACTCTTTGATGCTCCGTGAGAACGCGCGTCGCCGTGGCATTGAGCAGCACGTGAAGATTGCGCCGATTGCGGGCGGGCTGGAGGAAGGCACCAGCGCTGCTGACGCGCACGCCGTCGCGGTTGTTGGCCTGGGCGACGGTGAAGCCGACGATGCGCTCGCCGTTCAGATCCTCGCTGATCGGATAGCCGACCTCAGCCGCGGCGTACAGGATATCCGCGGTGATGGGCGGCTGCCACGGGAAGCGCTCAACGTTCAGCGGTCCGCCCGTCGCATGGTACTTCTTGCCCACGCGGTTGATCTCCGTGTTGTTCTCCGAGCACAGGAAGTAGGGCAGGACCTGCGGTGAGAATATAATATTGGGAAACTTTTGGCTTTTTAGAGGAAAAGTGGATGAGAATGAAGAGGAAAGATTACGTTATTGAAAGCGTTATAATGGTTGGGTTGGTCGCAATCGATTTCTGGTTTTTAAATACCAGAGTTATTCAGCTGTAATTGAAAGAGGATGATAATGAATTTTAAATATTGATTCAAAAATATCAGTCGAGAGCGTTTCGGTGTTATTTACCGTTGCGATTCAAAGGATAAAAATTTAAATAAAGAACGCAATATTAACGAAATTAATAGCTTCATTTGAATAGCTAAAGAATTATGAAGAGTATATATAAACTGGGTCAACACAATAATAATGATTCATTTGTATTGTTCCGTTATAATCGTCTAAAATTTATTGTTATTCAATAACACAAATGCGCATTCAACATTTATTAATTCTTGCATTGTTTCGCGATACTTGAACTCGCGCATGAACGAAAATATTTGTTCATGAAAAAGATATACCTCGCATCCAGTTTCCTGGAATTTATTAAAAAAAGTCTGAAATTTTTCTGCTTCAATAATATCGAGAAATCAATATTTGATTTGTTTTGCACATCTCGAAATTGCAATGGTATTGTACTACATTTCCCAGAAAGTAGAATGACGCGCGACTTGTATTATTTTTTGCACTTGTATATAAATTAACTATGTGCTCGGGGTGCAAAGACTGATTCATACATGATCATAAAATATATGATGTCATATTCATAAAATGTATCATGTCGTCTCCATAAAATATACAATGTCTTTTGCTTCTGAAAAAATTACCTCTACACAAGATAGCTTTTGTGCAAAATTGGCTCTATAAAAATTTTTATTTGCTTGTCTCCGATAAAAAAAGACTCCCTTTTATTGTTCTCGTATTACTTTCAAAATACACGATAAAATGTTCGCGTTACAGCGAACGTTGTTCCCATGATCTATTTGGATATTCCTGTTCGTTAAATTTGCCATATATAAGTATGGAGAATTGCAATTCATTAGCATGGTGGAATAATATAAAACGAGCTATACGTGCAAAACAACAATACTTAATATTATGATAAAACTAGACTTTTCTCGGAGCAACAACTCACGCAATATGGTAATGAATTCCGCGCATCACCAGAAAGTTCCACCTACTTATAAATTATACACTATCGACTATAAGAACGACAAGCTGCAGCTTAAAAAGAGAAGGAAGATACCGTCAAACGCGCTAACGCAATATCTCAACTTCTCATTTAATCAAGCCGAGTGCAAATTATTAAAAGAATTCATCATCTTCAACCTAATTAAAAAACTCGGCCATCCGCCCTCATCCCCCTTCTATCCTACTTTCCGTACCGACTCTCTCCTTCTCTCGTGACTGACTACTACTCCCCTCCACTTCTACTCTCGCGCGTCCACCCTAACAAACTGCAGCACAGGCGTCGCTTTCCATCGACAACTCAAACTCCAAGATCGCTTAATCCTATTAGCAACAAAGTAGAGTAGCGCAGCAGCGCTGAGGACAGGAGATAGCGTCTTACGTCGTTCCAGGACCAGCCGTAGTTGCCGAGAGCAGCCCAGTCGTCGTAGTCGCGCGCGTGGCCCCTGATGTACATCATCCCGTTGTGCACGCTGCTACCGCCGAGGTTCTTGCCACGGGGCCAGCTGCACGAGCCGCCGTTAGTCAGGCAAGCCCGGCTCTCGTTCACCGTGCGGTACTGCCAGTCTATCTCCGAACCCAGGAACATGGCGACCATGCTGGGAACGTCTGCGCCTGGTGGCTCGTCTGGACCGGCTTCGATTAGCAGGACCTTCCATTCGGGAACCTCGCTCAGTCGTGAAGCGGCAACTGCGCCCGCTGAACCGCCTGGAAAGAGAATATTATAAGAGGTTTTAGACAGGTGGTTGGAATAAAAAAATTGCTAGTCGTGTGTTGTAGTGGAACAATATTTATAGAAATAGCGGCTTTTGTTATTTCAATAATTTTTCTGAATAATTTCATGAAAGGTTAATTAAATTCTGAATTCGGAGAACCGCTCAGCACAGTACCTATACCTGCATAATATTGAAAAAATTTTTTATTATACAATTTTCAGAATTTGCGTACTTCAGAACAATGCTGGAGTTAGAATTCATAATGAAAAATTTCTTTCAAGTATATGTGGAAATGAAGAATATCTTTAGAATTATTTAGAGTTCGTAAATGTTTACTTAATTGAATTTTACTAAAGAAACGTTCGCGTAACAGTTTTGTTTTTCCCGCCGAAAGTTACGACCGCGCGTAGCTTCGAATGCCTAAAATTTTACTTTCGCGTAAAGATTTTCCTTATTTCCCAGTTTCGCGGCGTTATGGCGCACTAAACTTCTTAAACGAACGGTTAAAAGAAACGTAATTAACACGTAGGATTATTTTGTACACGCTGTATATATATACGTTCGAGAGAGAAAAAGAAAAAAAAATTGAAAGTAGCGTACAAACCACCTATTAGCTATACGTTTATGAATGTAAAATTTCATCACGGTTTATTGCGCAAAAAGCGCGAACTATAGCGCAAAAATGGAAAAACATTTGCATTTACGGTAGACTGAGAATCCTTCCACACGAGCTTGATGACATGACTAAAAACATACTTTTCACAGTCTAATGAAATTAGCTGTTTGCCCAGTGATGAAACTCTCGTATATATTCTCGAACAACAGTTGCGCATTATAACAATGCTCATGCAGAAAAAGCGCGCGGCGCTAACGCGTTTGTTATTTTTCAGGTTAAAATAGCAAACTCCGCCATTGCGAAATAATATTATATAACTGTAAATCGAGCTACGAACTTTTCCTTATCAATGTGTATAACGTCAACAAACGCTTTTTATCCACACATAGCATTAAAATTCTATAATACAATTCGCACATAAATAGCGTGTATTTAACCAACTCGAAGGAACCCACTTGCACTTTGTCCGATCCATCAATAACAAGCCCTTGATCTATGCAGCCAACTATCGGGGGCGCATCCTCTGCCATTACTCGCACCTTTCGGTGCGCGCGGAATACGGAACTTTCGACTGTTTGGGGGCGCCGGCCGCAAGCCGCTTTCCCGGAGACTCTTGGCCCTCGCGACAGTTATGCTAGTTATGGCCATTAGTCGGCGGCGGTAAGCCCCATACCCGTCCGCGAAAGGTTAACGCCGTCGTTTTTGCCCTCTCGTCTTTGATTGATTGTATTGGAATTTAATGGCATTAGGGCTTGTTTGCATACTCGGAGCGCGCGCGCGCGTGGTTTCGTCTGTAGATTGGGTAAAGTTTCTGGAAGGGGGAAGGGGGCTGGAGCGAGCGTGGAGATACTGTGCGGGGATGCTGAATTAATCGGATAATGCGGTGATCCGCGATATGGCTTTTGATGCCAGATGGCGTCGCGGTGATTTTTTTCTTGGAGGATTTGATTACGAATGGCATTGTCGGTGAAAAAATGAAAGTGATTGAATTTTTTATTGAGACTGGTATATTGTTCGAAAATTCGAAAGCATTAGTATGATTGTTTGGATAAATCAAGAAAATCAAGGTATATGTTTTAATTAAAAAAATGATATGACGTTATTTAATTTTATAATTATTGTTGTTATACGGTTTGTTACTGCAACTGTGCCAAATGGACAGCTGAAGCCCTGTCAAGTTGGAAAACAACAAATTTAGCCAAACAATGCATTTCACCACGCATTTTAATAGAATTTTTACGGTCCAACGGTGCTTTTGTGCGAACGCCCTTTCTCCACAGCGTTTTCATAACATTTTTTTTTCCCCAATCAAGATGTGTGATTTCTCGTGTATAAACGTGAAAAAAAAAAATCACCCACAATTCGCTTCGGCACATGCGAGATTTCTAAATCGGAATACTTCTTGCACGCTGCAAACCGTCACTCGGATATCTGTAAACGACAACTTCGCTATCAGAAAACCTGCTTCTTATCCCACCCACATTTTTCATACTCAGTGGACCCCCCTACTCTAAACGCGAATTTTGCTCCAGTTTTATCTAAATTACTTTCACGCGCATTTTTACGCTCGCCCGGTAAATAAATCCAAACCACTTAATTTATGCGAATAAATTACCCTTCGTTAAGCTATTTCGCACTACTCTAGCTTTTCCATCAAGCGCGCCGATACACGCTTGCTTTTCCTTTCAACGGCAGGAGCAGAACGGGCGTCCGCTGCGCGAGAGCCGGAAATTAATTTGCCTCGATTAATAATTATATGTACACACGCGTTCACCGAAGAGACGCGCCTCCGAATCGAAAAATCCTTCCCCAACGAAAAAAAAGAACGCGCTACGCCTCGTGTTTACATAAAAAGAAACCCATAGAAGAAAAAAAGTCGTATTTATTCCGCACTCGAATTACTCAATTACTAATAACAGACTTATATTCATCGGCGGGCATTGAGCAAGCCTTTAACACGGTGCTTATAGCCCGCCGCATGCAGCATGCCGAGAACAAAAAGGCGACGACAATGCTCCCGCCAAAACCCAACGCGAACAAACTGCATTCAAAAAGAAAGAAAGAAAAGAACCGGAGGGAAAAAAAGTCGGAACAGGCAGCGCGCGAGGTTTCCGCATTAGCGGCGGCAGCGCGCATAACGAATCGGGCCGACGAGTCGTTTGTAAATTTAGCCGGGTGCTATCAGTGACGTCATCGCGCGCTGGCAATCGCGATGAGCACGCACGGTGAAATCGCTACTCGCGAGAGAGAGAGAGAGAGAGAGAGAGAGAACACCACACGCTCGCGCGGTAAAGTATATATACGTACAGTGTACTAGTACCGGTGAATTTCTCTTTTTCTCCGGTAGCTATATATCGCGCGGGCTCCTCGTCAAGGAGAGTTAGAGTATCGTCTGTGCGCTCGCGCACGTATAGTATATATATACACCTGCCTGTTGGGGAAAACGTGGGAGAAGGAAAAAGAGAGGAAAGAGAGCGCACACCACCCGCTAATTAGTTGTCCAACTAGTTCTAACGCGAGACGGTAATTAGAGGGACGAATGTCCGATACAATATATGCGCACTATTGTGTATATGTATATGTACGTCCTGTGGCGCGAGCGCTTTGAGCTTTTTTTTATAAGCGTATATACGCGGGCTTCGTCAAAGTAGCTCGGATTTATGGGCGCGCGTGTATATAGGGGCACAAACGCGGCGGCTCTACATATTGAATTTTCGATCTCGCGCGCGGGCGGCGTTTGATTGATTTTTCACGGGCGCGAGCAAAAAATGTTTCATGTATGTATATATAAAGTTTATTTGGCCTGGGCGCTGATAAATTTTATTTGCAGAGGTATAAGGCAGTGGCGCTCTTTGCGCGCAGAGTGTAAAGAGATTTATTGGTCTGGTAAGAGCGAGAGAGGTGTGTATCGCGCGACGACGACGACGTACACCTAGAATCAGTCGGTGAATTCTCTCGACGCGGTCGTTCTTTTTTTTTTTATTTACAGCTTTTTACGCGCGCCCATTTGTTGCTTGCAGTATAGCTGGCTTTTTTATTATTCTCCCGCCCACCGGCGCTTGAAGACCCGCTGAATTATTATTGTCGACGTTCACGCGCTGTATTTATTGCCCATGCGCGCTCAGTGTATACAGTGTATTTTGGAATGTATGTTCCATAAATCGTATCAATAATTTATTTTAATTTCGAAAGCGAATTGTTATTGTTGTTGTTGTGCAGGTTAAAGGTACTTGATTCTCAATTGTTTCTCGAATTCCAAATTTACGAATTATCGCGGTGCTTTTCGAGCATTCTTAAAACATAAAAATTATTTTATAATTCAATTGAATTTACGCTCCACGAATTTACAAATGAGATTTTTGTTTAAAACATCACTGTCATGATTTTCCAAGGATTTTGTTTATATGCGATGCACCCACGCGGGCAAACAAAACGTTACAATAATATTGACCTGGCCTGCATAATATGTAAATTTATTAATTATTATCGCGCAAATGACAAATTAAAAATTCAATTTTTGCACGCGCTTATTTCTTTCGATAAAACATTTCAATATGCATTGTCATTTCGCTCAATATACACACGTGGCCGCCCTTCTACAATTTATTCACCTTCGCCCCCTAATGATTCATTTTTTTCTCGCAAACCTTCGGCATATAATGCTAATGCGCCATCACGATTACGAGAACACAATACGACGAGGTACAGCGCGTCAAAAGAGCGCGTAATTGCCTATCACTGTTGCTCGCAAGCCGGTATTAATCTGCATTAGTCTCCCCGCGTGTACAAGGGAGGAAATTTGCTCGGGGAAGAAAAAAGAGAAGAAGAAGAAGAAGTGACATTTAGGGGAGAGAGACGGTGATGGAAGAAAGTCATCAGCATCGCGGCGGGCTAAGAAAGAAAGAGAGCCAAAAGCGAGCGGAGCTAAAGGGGCCGAGAGTTACGCGCAGACGTAATCAGTTTACACGCTTCATTCCGCGGTTTTTACGATCCTCCCCGGCCGCAAATCAGAGCCCGAGCCCGAGGAAAAAAAGTCCGCCGGCCAATTAATTGCTTCGTTGCTTTCTACTCTACTCTGCGACGAGCTCTGCATTGTTGCTGGAAAATTGAATGCTTAGGTATTTTTGTTTATGTAAACCATAACTGGCGATCTATAAATCAATTTTTTCTATGATATAATAAATTTGAGAATAAATCGTGCAAGTAATTTTAACAAGCGATGGAAAATCACCGATAATCGGTCCGAAAAGCACGTGGTGTTCTTTAAACGGGTTACCTCTACACCGCTATGACATCATACCTCATAAAGATTAAATAATTTTTTAAACCGTTATAAGTATACAGTTACCGTGCACGATAACTTAAAGTGCGCGCATTTTAAACCGGGTTGACTCCTTTCACCAATAAGAAGAAACACTGATACAAATAAGAAAGTAAGAGTAACAGGTGCAACCACATGGTCTTTGTTGCAGTGTATAGGAAAGGGACGTGCTACAGTCACTCGAATCAAATATCATTCACGTATTAACCCCAAATATTCTTTGAATAATATATTTCAAAAAAAGCAATGCCAGATCTCCAAAAAAATTGTCACCGCCAAAAAACGATATATATTTTATCCCGAATAATGTCAATTTTTTCGACCGTGACGGTCGAAAATTCCATCCGCTGCGAGGAGAATACAAATTTCGAATTTCGCATATCAATGCCATCGCGCGCGTCCTTCCCGACGATAGAAAAAAAACACGTTCCTCCTAGCGGACGATTTCCCTGAAGCAATTAGCGACCACATATATATATATATATATAGAGACTACACCACACCACCCTTCGAAAAAAAAAACCAAACCGCGTATACGCACAACACACACACACACACACACATGCATCTCGGGCCAGACCAATTCCAATATAAGCCAGTAGTACTACTGCTGTGGCGGCGGCGTCTCTCCACTTCGATCTCCCGTTCATTTTTGCAACGGCACTATATATGCGCGCGCGTACCGCTGCAGTAGCAGCGCTAAAAGTGAATGTTATATCCACGGGCGGCCCAAGGGAAAATGCTCCCGGCAACGCACTCGAATGAGACTATATACTCGCCGCGCGCGCAGTCCATTCGCCTCTGCCCCTTCTCTCTCTCTCTCTCTCTCTCTACAGCAGTGCGGATTCTTCCTGCCTCGGCCGCGATGGATTAGAAAGAGGGGAACCAGCTTCACGGCTGCGCGGCTTTGAACTACTTCGCGCGTGCGCGTTGTTGTATGCACGCTGGTGGCAAAAAAAGTGGAGAGTATCGTGCGCGCATAGTGCCTATATCTATCGAGAGCGTCGGCAATTGGCTCTGTGGCGGCAAGCACACTTTTACCCGAGATTTATGGCGAGACTCGCGCGCGAAACTGGAATATATACACGCGTATATATATGGATGGGACGCGGCGCTGGTTAATGGCATTCTAAACGCCATGTGGACGATATTTTCGATGATTAATAGGCGCGGTTGCGGCTCTAGTTTCCTCTCTCTCTCTCTCTCTCTCTCTCTGTGTCCTTTCGTTTTACGTTTATTCGCACCGCGCGAGTGTAATAAGACGTCGAGGAGGAAGTTTGCGCGTCGTAAATCACGGCTCCGTCCGTTTATTGAATTTACACAGATCGAAAGTGAAAATCACACGCGGGGAGAGGAAGAAGGAGAAATTTTTGCCATTTTTTTTTGTCGTTGCGTCCTCTGAAATTTAACGCGCGCGCGTGGATAATTCGATCATTGTGCGAGAGCGCCGCGCTTTTGCGTGAGTTTGCATTTTTACGAATCGTGCGCGCAAAAGTGCTGCATGCGCTCTTTCCCGTATATATACGTACAATGCCGGTTGCGAGGTTAAAATGCATAGAGCTCACGCGGTCTGTATTATCTTTGCAAACAGCTTTTGTGTCGATGCGGCTATGAACGTATATAGCTTATGGTATATATCACCGATGTAGCTTCCAAAGGATTAAATTAGTTTGATACGATGACGTTTGTCGAATAGTAAACAAATTCACATGCCAAATAATCGCGATAATTCTGGTTGCCTCTAGATACTAGTAATACATGTGTGCTAGTTTAATTTGTAATTATTTATTATTATATGTTGTATTTCATGTGTCTACCCATGATAATCCGAAAGACACCCGATAATTCATTAAATTATATTATGTACATTAATTATATCATTTCTGCAACCGATATTCCATATCAGTGTATATAGGATATAACCCTGCAAATAGGCTCATTTTACACGTTTCCAATAATATACGCGAGATTGTAATTACAAATATTATTAATAAAATACGCGGCCGCATCGAAGACAATGCGCTCATCATCCGAACTCGTCAGAAATGGAAAATCGAAAATCGTTAATTAATTACTTTCAAACAATTATATACACCTCCGTCAATTATACGCCCAAATAACCCAAAATGTAACGAGTATCGGGCACAAGGCCGAATCCAGAACGTTCATTCATCATCATTATGAACATATTATAATAAGCGTTATAATAACGCTCCCGTTGTGCACTGTAAATTTTCGGCATATACACTCGAGCGCCGACAATCGAACAATCGAAGGAAAGCTTTGTCCTCTCGTATGTACTATACATCGGTGCGACTTAGGTCACACACATACGTGTCTACATAGAGACATCGAAAAGTCACTTGTGCCTTTCGGTTCAGTTACCCGAGAACGCGCCGCTCGCTCGGCTGCCATTCGACCCCGCAGCCATTTGTCCCACGCCCTCGTAATCGGGTTACTTAAGCGTCACCTCCAAGTCTTGCAAGTCATGTGATCTCTTTATGTTTACAATAGACAGCGCTGATCGTCGCATTATCGGCTCTCTTTTTTCCACACAAGCCCCTTCGGTCCTTTTATTTTATCATCTAATGTTTATCGAACGCACGTATACAAATCACAGTGTTAACAGGGCAATGATTTTCCATTGTGCAAAATAAATGAACTTTCCAAAGATCAGCTCAAAATGTCCGGTTCAATAACGTTATATATCGATGTTTAGCGATGCACGCTAATACACGCCGCGGATAAAAGCATTACATGAATAATTATCAACTCGGCAATCATCGCGCGCGCGCACTCGCCCGGGATTAATTATTAATGTATATATTAATCTCTCGTCTAAACAGCCCCGGCAACGCACGCGTGGGCTCTACTAAAATAGCCGCGGGTCTGTGTGTGTACACACACTCTATATACACATACATGTACGCGTCAAAGAATCTCGAATTCGGCCGGACGTCCATCCAATGATTAACAAATAGCAATAGATCGCGATAATTTTGTTTAACCCCGGCAAACGCGCGTCTCTACTGCACTCGCCGATGTAATTTCCGGCCGCTGAAAAGTCCATTTCGACGATACGGCCTGTGACAGAGCGAGAGAGAGAGAGAGAGAGAGGGAAAAAAAACTAACGCAGAGAACTTTCTTTCCAGCGAGTACATGCGCAGTCAATTCGATTTGCCGGTTAAATATTTGCGTGAAGCGCAGGTGAAAATGCACACACTTGTGCGTCTAACGTGTATGCGTCATGCTTCCGTGCTTGTGATGATGATGATGCTCGTCTCGCACGACGACGACGGCGGCGACGTGTGTGCAAAAGAGGTGTCGCGTGTTGAGGCGCGAAATGACAGAGCGCTTTCTCGACGGGCCGCTGTGAGTGTTTAGCGGTGTCTTGAAAGTGCTCGTGATGTTTTTGTTTGGAAGTATAATACAGTTTGTTGCTGTAGAACAATGAAAGAGTAAAAGTGAATTCTAATGAGCTGCTGGTTATTCGTAACGATGGTCGCAGAGATTATTGTTACGTGTATGTATTTGGAGTGATGACTGTAACCGGCGTCCATTCAGTAACACTCGTATGTACATTGGAAATACCCGTTGCGGCTGCTGCTGATACAGCTTACTTTTTCCGACTTCTTATTTTGGAAGGGAGACTTTTTCTTTTATCTTTACATTTACGGGTTACCAAGACGAGGTCAAGGACATATACAGCGTGCCGTATAAAGACTTTTTTTTCAAATACGTTACGACATTGCTACTATTTTTTTTTACAAGTTACACGCAGCTCTTATTTTGAGTTTTTTATATTAGCCAGTGCGTTTGAAACCGGTTACGTCTCTAACTGCACTCTGCGTTACTCGAAATAATTGTGACCCATTATTCACTCCGTAATTTATCTATAATCATACAGTTGTAACACCCAATAATTTTTAATAATAATCCGTAATTATTGCTAGCTTTGCGTTTAAGTATTTTAGTCTAATAACATATTTTTTCCCCTTCTGTTTCAGGTAATATGCCGCCCGGGAGAAAGTGGAAGACGCGAAGTTCATTGCCGCTGATAAGTGAGGCGTGAATATACATTGGATCATGTCCAACACGCGCATACGGTTTTTATATACACATCCAACTATATTTTATTACCTCCTGGAAGCGCGTTTCGATCTCGTTTACCCCCACAAATATACCGCATGCGTACGGTTCCATGCACTTTCATTAATTTTACGTCGCACTCTATTCACACAACGTTTTAATTTAGAAACTCGACAGCCGACTTTTCAATTTCAATTAATTAACTCTAAAGAGTTCTCATTATTAAACAAGTAGATAAATTTTAACCGTGAACCTCGTCAACAGTCGGCACCACCATATCCCTATACCACACTGAAAACTCAGCGAACGATCGTCTCGTTTCTCTACCTCCCAAACGATCGCCGCTAAAAACACCAGCATGCAGTTCTCTGGCAGCGGTAATTGAACCTCTTACCTTAATTTCATCTAAAAAAGAAAAGAAGCGAACGACGAAACGTACAAACGCCCAAGTCTGTGTATGTGTCCCGACCACCTCGCGTGCGTATATAGTTCGCCCGGGGTCGTCGAGGCGTTTACCACCGCTAAAGCGGCATTTCAATTAGTTTTTAACGCTCGTGTTCTCGCGCGTATATATATATATATACTCCCTCCTTCTTCTAATCAATTTGACGAGCACTCGCTACCCGGGACACACTCGGCCAAATTCTCCCGGTTCAGTGAATAGCGCACGATATACGTCGGGCGAGCGTTTCGATAATCGCGTCTGCGAAATAATTGCCGGAAAATTCGATAAATCCTCTTTCCCTCTCTCTTTCTCTCTTCGTTTTGCGCAACGAGAGAGGGACATCAATTACACGCGGCCGCGCGTCGTCACGGAAATTTGCATGAGAAACAAAACAGCAGTAATAAACGGTTAATAGGATAATAGAGTAATGAATGTGCGCACGGTGAATGGAATTCGCACAAACGTTTATCGCGAACTCCTCCCTCCCCCTCTGGTCGAAAATGATAAGGGACCTGTGCATGCGGCTATTTTTATTTCATTAGGAAAATGAGTATGCGATGTGAATCGAGAAATTCGGCGCGCGCTCAAGTGTGGTACGCAGAGCCAGCTGTGGTATTGTTGTAATCCTTTAATTGGGAATCACTTAGCGAGGCGCTCGCGGCGTTCGATGAGCGCGCCCGGCTAAAGAGTAACGAGTGCATAGTGCTGCTCTCGTGGTGTACATGTTTCGCGAAATTTGGTTTAATGAATGGCCTCCTTTTCTCAAATATTAACTCGATTGTGTTGATCGGAAACCGGATATATTAGTATTTAATAACGCTTGCTGTATAATTGATTTTCGATTCCTCTATCGATTCTCCGACGTTATTTCAAGCGAATTTTTCATTTATTGGAGTGCTGCAATAGTAGTTGTAAAATAGAATTTGTCACTTGACTGTAATGATTTATAATTTATAAGATATTGTAATGGCCGTGAGTAGTTT
This sequence comes from Torymus flavipes, assembly GCA_030522905.1. Classification (NCBI taxonomy): domain Eukaryota; kingdom Metazoa; phylum Arthropoda; class Insecta; order Hymenoptera; family Torymidae; genus Torymus; species Torymus flavipes. The sequence continues at coordinate 9,700 of JAPYZO010000362.1, read as the reverse complement.
TTGTCGGATTCATTAATAATAATTGTAGTTCCAGTCTAGTTCTTGGTTAAATAATAATTATAGAAATCGTATAGCTAACTTTGTCTTTTAAGTAGTGCTATGGGAATCATGTCATTCAATAAATTAAATAGTTTAGTGCGTGAAGGTAAAGTTTTTTTTTTGCAAATAATAGTATATGTTTACGATCATGGTATAAAGTTTCGCGATAATTAGTTTTTTTCCTGGATAATCGTTTAGAACGTTTTTTGTAAGTAGGTTACACGAAAATGCAATATGTCGAACTATCTATATATTGAAAGTGAAAAAAATCTGTGATTACGAGTATATTCCTGGAGTAAATACCGTTTTCCTGAGAATTTCAGGAATTTTAGGACTGATTTAATTTATATTATCTTATAAAAATTTAGTATATTATTTATAATAAAATGTTATCATTCTAAATACTTGCTTTAAATGATGAAAATTAATTAATGTTGTATTTGCCGGTTTCATAATTAGAAAGAGATTATACGGTAAAATGTATACGGTGTATTACAGTTTAAGAACGTGTTCAAAAACCAGTTTGCTTGTAACATAACAGTGAGAAATTGAATAATATGTGCAAATATAACTGAAATTAATAAATGTCAATGAAAATGTTCTAATGGCAAGTTGGAAAAATATTTTACAAAAATTCGGCATTGCACATATGGCAGAAGACTTATTTGTTCGCATTTTGAACTTTAATTTCAAATATTCATAAGGAAATAATGTCAAAATTTCAAAATTGCTTTTCTATACTCTGAAATAGGAATATTGGAATATTGACGTTTCCTCGTGTTATATTTTATCAACAAGTACTATTCTTCCTGAATTTTTAGTTTCAAAATATACGAATTCCTTTCCATCCTATCTGTATTTATTAAAATATGATTTTAATTATAGTTCAAAATAATAATCAATCCTTGAAATCAATGATTTCAGTAGACACAATTTCTACAGACATCCTACAACGTACCTGAACTAGTTTTCTATAGTTTTCCTTTTTATCATTGAATGAGGAGCATTGCACAGTATAATACGGTTTGCTATATTGAATTTTAATCGGAATTCAATATCGTACTATTCCACATTCTACTATTATTGGAAACTTTTTCGCTCAAAATTCAAAGTTCATAAAATTTAAATATTTTCAAAACGATGACAACGTACATATGCAATAAATATATAATTCAATTTACATGACATAAACGTCGAAAGTCGCGTGAAAATTTTTAATTCGTAACAATTCTCATACATCATTAAAAGTCGATTGAAGTTGATAAAGACAAACATGACAAGACGATTAAACATGCAACGCTCTACCTAATCATTTATTAGCTCGACTTCAGCGTTAAGAACAAAGTCGGAGTAAAGAAAAACTACTATCGGGGACATGTATATTCCCTTCTCTTTTAGCCCCTTCACAGAATAGTGTCTCATTAATTCACAACCATTTCCATTACATTCCCTCGCTATCACCGTATCCGCGTCCTTCTCTATACCTCGATAATTTATTCCGCCTAACACTTTTTCCAACCACTTTTCACGATATTAGCCTTTACTCACAGGCAGCAACAAAAATCCAACTACACCGTCCAAGCAATTACCAACCGCGGCTACAAGTTCAACTTTGCCGTTCCAAAACTACTTCTCTCTCCCTTTCTTCCCCTATATATATATGCATATCTCAACACGTGCGCGCGTACCTCCGAAAAGGCCGCAAAACAAATAATCCAGCCCCTCCGGCAACGCGCTACTGTCTGCATATATACCACCAACGCATTACGCCTTCCCCTTAATACGCATGATCAAACTTCTAATTAGAATGTAAAACCTTTCTGCCGTCGTTGCTGCTCCACCCATAGCGAACTTTCGATTTCCGAAGTCTCGGGTAATTCCTGCGCGACACGTAAGTGCCACACATATATACCCACGGGCACCTTTGCGGCCATAAAGCGAGTGTAACCCGCGCGCGTATATATCGGGTAGAGAGAACGCGATAGAGAAGTCAAAGAGTGGCCCGCACGTGCGGACTAACAACGCGGCAGCTGTACCAAGAGAGAGCTTCTACATGCGTATGTGTGTGTGTGTGTATATACTCACCACCAACGACGATGAAGTCGTAATAGTAGTCGGCAGGCTCGATAGGGATGACGCGCTCGCAGAGTCGTGAAACCTCGCGCTTCGCCCTTACGAACGTGTCGAGGATGGTCATGAACACGAGGAACTGGCTGCCGGGGCAGGCTTGTGCCAAGCTCGGGCCCAAGTACGGCTCCGAGCATGCCGGCGTGAACGACAGGTTGTACGACATCCTTGATAATGTATCACCTGCAGCTATATGATCTAATGTTGGAAGAAGACTTTGGAGATTTTGAGGTACCGACTGAGTGTGTGGCACTTGCTGTGGTTTTTGTGCTCCGCCGATTCGAGTCCAGGGCCGCGGCGCGCCTGCGAGGCCGCGCACACAGAGAGTGACAGACTATGCGCTGTCACGAGGTGATAGTGTGAAGTTGGCGAATTATTATTAGTTTTGTAATGGGCGATTGATGCGGGAGCAAAAAGATGTCACTGATGCACAGGTGCTCGTCGTTGCGCGCGCGGTTGTCTTGCGCTGCACACTTGTCACTCGGCACTTTTAGGTCATTGCGCGACGATGCGCGGCTAGGTTTCGAGGTTCTGCGAAAGAGGAGCAAAGTCTTATGTATGCCGCTGTCGTTTTGGTTCAAGCGGTTGTATTGTAATGATTTGGTAATGGTTAACAAAATTTAATAGTATTTTAATTGTGAAGTTTTTTTTACTAATATGGTATAGATGACTTTTTAAACTGTGATTTACGAATAAAAATAGATTCTTTGTAGTTTTCGATTTTAGTTTTAAACAAAAGTATCGAATATTTATATTATACTTTTATAGTCGGTTTTACGACAGAAGCTTTGGCAACAGCAATTAAGTGAATCATCGAGCGACAAACCGAATATAAATGAATTAGAAATAAAACGGAGCAATGCAAGCCATTATAGTTGACAACATAACAACGCGAATAAAATATGGAAAACAAAAGACACTGCGATTTCATTGATCGATTTGGACGTAAATCAAAGCACAAGCGGAAAATTGTACGTAAACGTTACACATCAAACAAGCGCGCGCAAGTGCACTCAATTTCCATAACAAACAGAAGAAAAAAAAATTATGTGAATGTACCCAAAGCTTGGAAAGTCCTTTACGTAAACACGCAAATCCGGTGAATAGCGATCATTTCACCTCAAATCTTCTCGGATCTAATTTCCTATCATTACGTAAACAAGCGCTCATGGTATAGCAGACGACGACTACCGCGCCGTTTGTATATATCCCCCACACCACTTTGATCCACAAAATTCCGCACAAACTTAACACAAAAAGCAAAAGAAGATGAAGAAAAAAAAGGCCGTTTACGGAAGAAGCTCTAATCCAATTCCGATCCGATGCGTATAAAAACGATATAATTATACGAAGTGAAGCCACGCGCCGGGGCAACTGCACTGTATATATGCACACGCGGCGCGCACCACAGCGAGAGTGAGAGGAAATAGGAGGCGGTCAGAAAGATAGCGCTCTCGCCGCACGGTTCTCTGCGGCGCGTGCACACTGCGAAACCTCTCACCGCGCCGCGGCCGCTTTATAATTCATCTCCCACCTGCGCCTTCGAGCTCCTTGCCGAGCGCTGTGTAGGTGTGTGTGTGTCTGTGTGTGTGTGTACACCCGCGCCCGTTGGGTTGGGGGATTGGACAGCGGCAAGGCTCGATCGTGATCGATACACTCTGTATAGGCCTCCTAATTCCGGAGCGCGGATAGAGGCTGAGAACGAAGCTTTTGGCGAAGAGGGAAAGTGTGATGTGGAGAGGTGGGAGGTTGCGTAAAGGGTTGTGGATTTTTTTGAGAGAATGAGGATGGGGTTGACGTGAACTGGTGTTTCGATTTGTGCCGTAGTTTCCGCGTCGTGATTGTGTGTGAATATTGAAAGGGCTTTGTTTTATGACGTGGGATTTTAAATCTACGTTTTTAGGTATACTTTGGCGAGAATTAAAAAGAAAAATAACGATTCTGCCTTTTCATTATTCCTTTATTTGAAAAAAAAAAAGATTGAAATTTCCCGCTATTGTATCAACAATTTTTCGATTTGTATCTATCTTCGGGAATCTCCGTATTGACTAATGAAAAATCCATCGACGCAATGATGAAAAGCGGAAGTGAGAATAAAAAGAGCAAAAAAACGGATTGTCGATAAATTTGAATATTGTGTGCGCCAAGGTAATTGTGTGAAATTCCCATTGTCGTATTATTGCGTATCAAATTGTTTGTTAATTTGCTCGATTCTAATAAGTCGCGTGTAATGATAACAATCTGGGGAAAAAACATGATAAACGGTGCTTAGATTTTCAAGAAATAAAAACTGTTTTATGGCCACTATCCAAGGTTCGGTATTATAAATTTTTCAAGCAATAAAAGAAAACAATAAAACATAAAAATGAAATAACATTGTTTCTTTGTAAGTGAAATTTTTTTTTTCTATAAATTGTTTGTTTTGATTTAGTAGACGTAAATTAGTTAATTTAAAAAATCAACTAAAAACATTCTGAGCAATTTTTCTCATCTCGTATACTTTACTATACACATTTCGAAAGTGTTCATTATTTTTAGCGTTTACTTCTTACGAGCATATTTTGGAAATTATATAGTTTGAACACTAGTCGGGCACTGTCGAAATTTGAAGACGAAAAAATTTAGTTTATAATTTGGAACTTTGAAAATGTTATGTTTGTACTAGAGTACTTACACCCAGTAGCTCGACAGCCATGAAAATTATATCTTTGAGTGTCGAAATTTGTTATTCTAATGCAATGTTCTTTTCATAGTCTGCATACGGAATAAATCGAAGGTTCTTATCAATTTGGGCCACAAGATCTTTTAAAAATTTCACGATGTGATAAAATTGAATAGCACATTTTTCGTAAATAAATGATTATTTAATCGCTTTATGAAAAAGAGCTTCATTATTAATGTTTATTACAATCAATGAAAAGCAGTTTAATCATTCAAATTCAATATTAATTTTCATTTGAAGATCTATCGATTATTCTAACTTTCACACTCATGTGATTAGCGAGCTGCATTATATATTAGCATTATACATAATACACCATATTAACATGATTAATCATTACGAAAGCCTATATGCCAAATCTTAAAACCAATAATGACAACTCTGTATGTTTGCATAAATACAGCCACATAAAATATCCAGCGCTAAAGAAGCAACATGTGTGTGCGTGTGTGTGTGGCAACGCATTTGAAAGTTTTCGTGCGCGAAATAGTCGGCGCATGAACGGTAAAACTACTTCCCCGCACAGCAGAGCATAAATTCTAGTCTTCATTTTCCACCTTCACGTATACACACGTTACATGATAGCTCCCTGTACTTGCCGTTCGTTTTTTGTTTGCGTGAGCACATTTTTAATGCACGTATATCCGATACTCAAACGAGTTATTAAATCCCCCGAGTGAACAGCGCTAATTTCTTTTTCCCTCCCATAAGTCAACGTTATACTAAAGTTTCCCTCGTTAGTGCCCGTAAGTACACATACACGCATCAAGCGTACCGAATAATTGACATGTCACACGCGCGCGCGCGTACGCCGCTCAGCAGCTGTAATTAAGCCGAATGTGACAGCAATTCGCACGAGCTGTTCGGAAATCTTTGCTGCCGATTTCCGGCCCTGTCCAGAGCGCTCGGCTAATAATTCACGTCGCACGCGTGTGTGTGCTGCAAAAACTGCAGCTCGCGAGACACGCCACGCTCTGGATAAAACTTTTTACCCGCATGCGAAGTGTGTACAAACGATACATCAATATTCCCAGGACGCGCGCGCGAGTTGCCGGCTGCTGTCTCTCTCCGCGGACAGTATTGATGGATTTAAGGAAACTTGATATATTATTTCACTCTCAATTAATAATGCTTTCAGAAAAGGATGATGCTTTCAGCGACGCGCGATTTATTCCGTCATTAGGAAAATCCGAAGCTATACGAACGTCCGCTATATAATGCGAGAACCATTAAATCGAAAGAATTTATGCTTTTAACTGCTACGGCGAATGTCAGGGGAAAGAACTTTGTTAGGATTTAAACGATGACACGTGCATTTTTATATACGGAAATAACGATGCGCTTCCGGATTCGCCGACATTATATCCCGTAGCGTGCTTCCCAATTATATCTATACCTTATTCATCCCAGTATAAAACGTTAAAATAAAAATCGTTCTTATCGCCTACGTAATTCCTAAACAAAGCGCACATAAGCGTCTAATTGAAACGCAACAGAAAGACCCTCGGGGCGTCATCTCGACAATACTCTCTGTATTATATATTACACGCGCAGCTGCGGCTCATCCGCGAGAATTCGCGCGCTCGCATGCAGCCCTCTCATCCGTAATTATACCGAAAACACGGCTGAAATGTAACTTAATCGCGCCACGCACGCGGTATGCGCGTTTACGGTGCCTCGAGCGGAGAGAGAGAGAGAGAGAGATAGAGAGAGAAGGCCAAGCGCGTATCAATGCATGACTGGGGAATAACGCGGCGCCGGAAACCATTACCCAAATTACTACTACCGATTGCATTACGCGCAGTTATTATTACGTTATCGGGACTGCGTGTGTGTGTATCTATGGAGCGAGAGGGTGAAATGTGCACTCGGGTCGCCGACAAGAGGAGACCCGACGCAGCAGCCGTGTGGTATGGTGTGTCGAGAGCAGGTATATATGTGTATGTATGTATAGTCTACTAGAGAGGGGCAGACGAGCATGAAATCAATTTTACCGCGACTGGCTTATAATATCTGTGTGAAAACGTTCGGCCGAGTAGAAGATACGCGTATAGCTGTGTGTAGCGCGCAGCTCGGTCTAATGATAACCGCACGCGGTGTTTTACACTTCTGTCTATGTGGGTTTACGAGGCACACACGTGAAACGCGCGGCTCTCGATTATTTCCCTCGCTGCGTACGCGTGCGTTCTTTACTTTTCTGCCTGAGTAGCTTTACAAATGAGCGAGCGAATACGCACATGTGTGTGTGTGTATTTATGTACGCAGGTGTAAGCTGAGTGCAGCGACTGCAGCGTTTGCAAGCCCTGCATGTGTGTGTGTGTGTATTGTACGCGCGTTGGTGCAAGCGGCAGTGCGCGGGGTGCAAGTGTGTCAAGAAGGTCGATTTTAGATTAATTAAAACGTCGCTTTTGACGCTATATTAAGCGCGAACGCGTTATGCGTTATGCTCAAGTATTTGGAAAATGACGATGCGTGGGCTTGATTATAATGATGGAATAATTTTACGTTTAAATGTATATATGTTGAAACAATTCTGCGACAATTTTGTTGCTTTGTAGTTTGATTGTTGTAAGTCGAAGCGGAAAGAATGACGGAAAGTGAGAGATAACATTTATTTTTTTAAATAAACGCGGCAGTGTTTGAAACAAGCGGAATAATTAGTTGGAAAAAAATGAGAAAAAATTTTAGAGTGTAAAGCGTACCTGAGTAGTTCCCTTGAGCGTCCGCGTGTTCAAGTGTCAAACCAAGCGTTGAAGAGTACACGCCTGGACGAGCAGAAAGGAATGTAAGGAAATACAAAATTGACTAACCGTACAGATGTTTTAGCTAAAGTTATTTCTAGTTTTTATGGGGGATATAGAATAGCTGTACCGACGCGAATGAAAAAGTTTATTGCTTGGATAAAATTTAAGCCTCTGTTAATGGGAGGATAATTTCTTTATAGTTCTTTAGTCAGATATCAAAACAAAACAAATAACATAGCGAAGTGTTTCGAAAGTTATACACTTAATTAATGTACTATATTTATGTCCTACAAGTAGCATAAGCCTTAAATAAATATGCATATTTTTTCCTCATATACGAGGAAAACATAAGTTATTAATTCTGCTCTTCCCAGACTTTATTTAATTTGAAATAACAAATTAATCCTAGTCACAAAGACATTGTATCGGTAAAAATAACGTCAAAAAGTCGAATTTTCCTTTTGAGAATTATGTCGAATCGGTATTCTAATTGTAAATGTAAAGTTATTTTTACTATAAATATACAGTTAAACCATAGTTGATTTCGCTATAGTGTAAAAAAGTTGGATAAGCTTTATTTTTCTTCCGTATATAGGTTACAAAAGAAGTGGAAATTCATTAACATGATGCTTTTGTACTGTAATACGGGTACGACGTTCTGAATTATAATGATATATATAATTCGAGAAACGAGAACAATAGTCTAGCATAAATTTGCTCTATCCCAGGTCGTAACCTCGATGAATAATTGTAGATAATAAATAACTAACGATTTTTTAATATTTTATTTCTATGAATTTACTCTCATTCAATTAAAATTCGAATTAAGATGATTACTATTTGTAGATTTGGAATTTCATTGAACTTTTCACGAAATTACAAGGGTTTGTCAATTGTCAATTTGGAGAGGGTAAGAGGAGGCTTGAGCTTTATTTGAATACTGCGAATTAAATTTATATGGGTATGGCTTTCTATGCGTATGATTAAATCGCGCATATTTATTAACAATAAGTTTATTAAATAATTTGGTTTTAGAATTTAGTAAGTCACCACCGAACGTTTAAAAATCGCTGACTGTGCAATTTGCTTCAATTTTCATCGATGTGGATTATTTTTGCTGTGCATTCATATTTCGAAAACTGGCTGTTATAAAACAAATAAATTTTGAAACTTTGGTAATAAAAAGATAATAAAATGGAATCAACTGCGCGTGTAATGGAATTTAGATTGTAAGTAAGATAGAGAGTAATTATACATAAACGAATGATGAAGTTAAATATTTGGAAAAACATGAATTTAATAACTTGAGGATAAAGCAATTCATTATCTAAAGACACTGCATAAAAAGATCGACCTTTAACTATTTCCTGCTTTAGAGTGTCAGATATCAAGATGATAACATCATGTTATCATTTTTAAAAAAATTACAATTCTTTTTCTCACTTCCTGTTTTTAGCACTCATCTATCATTATCTTATCTTAAAATTTTAATATTTATGTTAGATCATCATCGTGACTTTCGTATATTTCAGAGACTTAATTAGTGATTTTAATAGATTTATAAAAGATATGAATTAATTTCCGGTTAAATGGTATCAGTTTTCATATGGTATTTATACTAAATACAATATAATCTGATAAAAATAACGTGATTGACAATATACCTTGTTAATAATTTCCGGTGTATCATTATCGATTATTAACGAAGTATTATTATCTCGCTACCATTTCATGATTACTATACACTTTTTATAATCTTTAATCAGAACTAGTCAGCAATAACCAAGAATAATTATTATCATATTTGCATTTGCATTACTGTTTAAAGTTTCATAAAATAAGATGAGACATTTAATTATCTTAATGAGTCAATAGTCAATAAAGATGTTAATTTTTGCATAAAATCTCCTGGGATGGATTGTTATAACATCTTTTTTGATCAGCTTCGATAAAAATTTATGATATGTGTGCTTCGTGCGAGAATTTATTTATTTATTTAACCATATTGATTATATAAAGTAAACCCTATAGAGGTAAATGCAGTTACTTGTACACATGAACTTCCATT